>CATORM010000162.1:0-72000 GCA_951805265.1 Schizotus pectinicornis
TGAAAACCCGATCTTTCTACCTAACTTAGATCTTGAGTTAGACTAATTTTTGTGTTGGTGCAGTCTTGCCATTTTCAGAAGAAATCAGTTAGATTCCTTATGTTCCAAACTTTCCAACTCAATGAGTCATATACCAAAAAATGGAGAATTTTATCAGCTTTTTAAAAATGTAAACCTCATCTTTCTATCTAACTTAGATCTTGAGTTATACTAATTTTTGTGTTTGTGCAGTAAAGATTTCTTGCCATTTTCAGAAGAAATCAGTAAGATTCCTCATGTTCCAAACTTTCCAACTCAAAGAGTCATATACCAAAAGATGGAGAATTTTAACAGCTTTTTAAAAATGTAAGCCCCATCTTTCTATCTAACTTAGAACTTGAGTTATACTAATTTTTGTGTTTGTGCAGTGAAGATTCCTTGCCATTTTCAGAAGAAATCAGTAAGATTCCTTATGTTCCAAACTTTCCAACTCAATGAGTCACATACCAAAAGATGGAGAATTTTATCAGCTTTTTAAAAATGTAAACCTCATCTTTCTATCTAACTTAGATCTTGAGTTATACTAATTCTTGTGTTTGTGCAGTGGAGATTTCTTGCCATTTTCAGAAGAGATCAGTTAAATTCCTCATGTTCCAAACTTTCCAACTCAATGAGTCATATACCAAAAGATGGAAAATTTTATCAGCTTTTTAAAAATGTAAACCTCATCTTTCTATCTAACTTAAATCTTGAGTTATACTAATTTTTGTGTTGGTGCAGTAAAGATTTCTTGCCATTTTCCGAAGAAATCAGTAAGATTCCTTATGTTCCAAACTTTCCAACTCAAAGAGTCATATACCAAAAGATGGAGAATTTTATCAGCTTTTTAAAAATGAAAACCCCATCTTTCTACCTAACTTAGATCTTGAGTTAGACTAATTTTTGTGTTGGTGCAGTCTTGCCATTTTCAGAAGAAATCAGTTAGATTCCTTATGTTCCAAACTTTCTAACTCAATGAGTCATATACCAAAAGATGGAGAATTTTATCAGCTTTTTAAAAATGTAAACTTCATCGTTCTATCTAACTTAGATCTTGAGTTATACTAATTTTTGTGTTTGTGCAGTGAAGATTTCTTGCCATTTTCAGAAGAAATCAGTAAGATTCCTTATGTTCCAAACTTTCCAACTCAATGAGTCATATACCAAAAAATGGAGAATTTTATCAGCTTTTTAAAAATGTAAACCTCATCTTTCTATCTAACTTAGATCTTGAGTTATACTAATTTTTGTGTTTGTGCAGTGAAGATTTCTTGCCATTTTCAGAAGAAATCAGTAAGATTCCTCATGTTCCAAACTTTCCAACTCAAAGAGTCATATACCAAAAGATGGAGAATTTTATCAGCTTTTTAAAAATGTAAACCTCATCTTTCTATCTAACTTAGATCTTGAGTTATACTAATCTTTGTGTTGGTGCAGTGAAAATTTTTTGCCATTTTCCGAAGAAATCAGTAAGATTCCTTATGTTCCAACCTTTCCAACTCAAAGAGTCATATACCAAAAAATGAAGAATTTTATCAGATTTTTAAAAATGAAAACCCCATCTTTCTACCTAATTTAGATCTTGAGTTAGACTAATTTTTGTGTTGGTGCAGTCTTGCCATTTTCAGAAGATATCAGTTAGATTCCTTATGTTCCAAATTTTCCAACTCAATGAGTCATATACCAAAAGATGGAGAATTTTAACAGATTTTCAAAAATGAAAACCCCATCTTTCTACCTAACTTAGATCTTGAGTTAGACTAATTTTTGTGTTGGTGCAGTCTTGCCATTTTCAGAAGAAATCAGTTAGATTCCTTATGTTCCAAATTTTCCAACTCAATGAGTCATATACCAAAAAATGGAGAATTTTAACAGATTTTCAAAAATGTAAGCCTCATCTTTCTATCTAACTTAGATCTTGAGTTATACTAATTTTTGTGTTTGTGCATTGAAGATTTCTTGCCATTTTCAGAAGAAATCAGTTAGATTCCTTATGTTCCAAACTTTCCAACTCAAAGAGTCATATACCGAAAGATGGAGAATTTTATCAGCTTTTTAAAAATGAAAACCCCATCTTTCTACCTAACTTAGATCTTGAGTTAGACTAATTTTTGTGTTGGTGCAGTCTTGCCATTTTCAGAAGAAATCAGTTAGATTCCTTATGTTCCAAACTTTCCAACTCAATGAGTCATATACCAAAAGATGTAGAATTTTATCAGCTTTTTAAAAATGAAAACCCCATCTTTCTACCTAACTTAGATCTTGAGTTAGACTAATTTTTGTGTTGGTGCAGTCTTGTCATTTTCAGAAGAAATCAGTTAGATTCCTTATGTTCCACACTTTCCAACTCAATGAGTCATATACCAAAAGATGGAGAATTTTATCAGCTTTTTAAAAATGTAAACCTCATCTTTCTATCTAACTTAGATCTTGAGTTATACTAATTTTTGTGTTGGTGCAATAAAGATTTCTTGCCATTTTCAGAAGAATTCAGTTAGATTCCTTATGTTCCAAACTTTCCAACTCAAAGAGTCATATACCGAAAGATGGAGAATTTTATCAGCTTTTTAAAAATGTAAACCTCATCTTTCTATCTAACTTAGATCTTGAGTTATACTAATTTTTGTGTTTGTGCAGTGAAGATTTCTTGCCATTTTCAGAAGAAATCAGTAAGATTCCTCATGTTCCTAACTTTCCAACTCAAAGAGTCATATACCAAAAGATGGAGAATTTTAACAGCTTTTTAAAAATGTAAGCCTCATCTTTCTATCTAACTTAGAACTTGAGTTATACTAATTTTTGTGTTTGTGCAGTGAAGATTCCTTGCCATTTTCAGAAGAAATCAGTAAGATTCCTTATGTTCCAAACTTTCCAACTCAATGAGTCACATACCAAAAGATGGAGAATTTTATCAGCTTTTTAAAAATGTAAACCTCATCTTTCTATCTAACTTAGATCTTGAGTTATACTAATCTTTGTGTTGGTGCAGTGAAAATTTTTTGCCATTTTCCGAAGAAATCAGTAAGATTCCTTATGTTCCAACCTTTCCAACTCAAAGAGTCATATACCAAAAGATGAAGAATTTTATCAGATTTTTAAAAATGAAAGCCCCATCTTTCTATCTAACTTAGATCTTGAGTTATACTAATCTTTGTGTTGGTGCAGTGAAAATTTTTTGCCATTTTCCGAAGAAATCAGTAAGATTCCTTATGTTCCAACCTTTCCAACTCAAAGAGTCATATACCAAAAGATGAAGAATTTTATCAGATTTTTAAAAATAAAAACCCCATCTTTCTACCTAACTTAGATCTTGAGTTAGACTAATTTTTGTGTTAGTGCAGTCTTGCCATTTTCAGAAGAAATCAGTTAGATTCCTTATGTTCCAAATTTTCCAACTCAATGAGTCATATACCAAAAGATGGAGAATTTTAACAGATTTTCAAAAATGTAAACCTCATCTTTCTATCTAACTTAGATCTTGAGTTATACTAATTTTTGTGTTTGTGCAGTGAAGATTTCTTGCCATTTTCAGAAGAAATCAGTTAGATTCCTTATGTTCCAAACTTTCCAACTCAATGAGTCATATACCAAAAGATGGAGAATTTTATCAGCTTTTTAAAAATGTAAACCTCATCTTTCTATCTAACTTAGATCTTGAGTTATACTAATTTTTGTGTTGGTGCAATAAAGATTTCTTGCCATTTTCAGAAGAAATCAGTTAGATTCCTTATGTTCCAAACTTTCCAACCCTAAGAGTCATATACCGAAAGATGGAGAATTTTATCAGCTTTTTAAAAATGAAAACCCCATCTTTCTACCTAACTTAGATCTTGAGTTAGACTAATTTTTGTGTTGGTGCAGTCTTGCCATTTTCAGAAGAAATCAGTTAGATTCCTTATGTTCCAAACTTTCCAACTCAATGAGTCATATACCAAAAAATGGAGAATTTTATCAGCTTTTTAAAAATGTAAACCTCATCTTTCTATCTAACTTAGATCTTGAGTTATACTAATTCTTGTGTTTGTGCAGTGGAGATTTCTTGCCATTTTCAGAAGAAATCAGTTAGATTCCTCATGTTCCAAACTTTCCAACTCAATGAGTCATATACCAGAAGATGGAAAATTTTATCAGCTTTTTAAAAATGTAAACCTCATCTTTCTATCTAACTTAAATCTTGAGTTATACTAATTTTTGTGTTGGTGCAGTAAAGATTTCTTGCCATTTTCCGAAGAAATCAGTAAGATGCCTTATGTTCCAAACTTTCCAACTCAAAGAGTCATATACCAAAAGATGAAGAATTTTATCAGATTTTTAAAAATAAAAACCCCATCTTTCTACCTAACTTAGATCTTGAGTTAGACTAATTTTTGTGTTGGTGCAGTCTTGCCATTTTCAGAAGAAATCAGTTAGATTCCTTATGTTCCAAATTTTCCAACTCAATGAGTCATATACCAAAAGATGGAGAATTTTAACAGATTTTCAAAAATGTAAACCTCATCTTTCTATCTAACTTAGATCTTGAGTTATACTAATTTTTGTGTTTGTGCAGTGAAGATTTCTTGCCATTTTCAGAAGAAATCAGTTAGATTCCTTATGTTCCAAACTTTCCAACTCAATGAGTCATATACCAAAAGATGGAGAATTTTATCAGCTTTTTAAAAATGTAAACCTCATCTTTCTATCTAACTTAGATCTTGAGTTATACTAATTTTTGTGTTGGTGCAATAAAGATTTCTTGCCATTTTCAGAAGAAATCAGTTAGATTCCTTATGTTCCAAACTTTCCAACTCAAAGAGTCATATACCGAAAGATGGAGAGTTTTATCAGCTTTTTAAAAATGAAAACCCCATCTTTCTACCTAACTTAGATCTTGAGTTAGACTAATTTTTGTGTTGGTGCAGTCTTGCCATTTTCAGAAGAAATCAGTTAGATTCCTTATGTTCCAAACTTTCCAACTCAATGAGTCATATACCAAAAAATGGAGAATTTTATCGGCTTTTTAAAAATGTAAACCTCATCTTTCTATCTAACTTAGATCTTGAGTTATACTAATTTTTGTGTTGGTGCAATAAAGATTTCTTGCCATTTTCAGAAGAAATCAGTTAGATTCCTTATGTTCCAAACTTTCCAACTTAAAGAGTCATATACCGAAAGATGGAGAATTTTATCAGCTTTTTAAAAATGAAAACCCCATCTTTCTACCTAACTTAGATCTTGAGTTAGACTAATTTTTGTGTTGGTGCAGTCTTGCCATTTTCAGAAGAAATCAGTTAGATTCCTTATGTTCCAAACTTTCCAACTCAATGAGTCATATACCAAAAAATGGAGAATTTTATCAGCTTTTTAAGAATGTAAACCTCATCTTTCTATCTAACTTAGATCTTGAGTTATACTAATTCTTGTGTTTGTGCAGTGGAGATTTCTTGCCATTTTCAGAAGAAATCAGTTAGATTCCTCATGTTCCAAACTTTCCAACTCAATGAGTCATATACCAGAAGATGGAAAATTTTATCAGCTTTTTAAAAATGTAAACCTCATCTTTCTATCTAACTTAAATCTTGAGTTATACTAATTTTTGTGTTGGTGCAGTAAAGATTTCTTGCCATTTTCCGAAGAAATCAGTAAGATGCCTTATGTTCCAAACTTTCCAACTCAATGAGTCATATACCAAAAGATGGAGAATTTTATCAGCTTTTTAAAAATGTAAACCTCATCTTTCTATCTAACTTAGATCTTGAGTTAGACTAATTTTTGTGTTGGTGCAGTCTTGCCATTTTCAGAAGAAATCAGTTAGATTCCTTATGTTCCAAATTTTCCAACTCAATGAGTCATATACCAAAAAATGGAGAATTTTAACAGATTTTCAAAAATGTAAGCCTCATCTTTCTATCTAACTTAGATCTTGAGTTATACTAATTTTTGTGTTTGTGCATTGAAGATTTCTTGCCATTTTCAGAAGAAATCAGTTAGATTCCTTATGTTCCAAACTTTCCAACTCAAAGAGTCATATACCGAAAGATGGAGAATTTTATCAGCTTTTTAAAAATGAAAACCCCATCTTTCTACCTAACATAGATCTTGAGTTAGACTAATTTTTGTGTTGGTGCAGTCTTGGCATTTTCAGAAGAAATCAGTTAGATTCCTTATGTTCCAAACTTTCCAACTCAATGAGTCATATACCAAAAAATGGAGAATTTTATCAGCTTTTTAAAAATGTAAACCTCATCTTTCTATCTAACTTAGATCTTGAGTTATACTAATTTTTGTGTTTGTGCAGTGAAGATTTCTTGCCATTTTCAGAAGAAATCAGTAAGATTCCTCATGTTCCAAACTTTCCAACTCAAAGAGTCATATACCAAAAGATGGAGAATTTTAACAGCTTTTTAAAAATGTAAGCCCCATCTTTCTATCTAACTTAGAACTTGAGTTATACTAATTTTTGTGTTTGTGCAGTGAAGATTCCTTGCCATTTTCAGAAGAAATCAGTAAGATTCCTTATGTTCCAAACTTTCCAACTCAATGAGTCACATACCAAAAGATGGAGAATTTTATCAGCTTTTTAAAAATGTAAACCTCATCTTTCTATCTAACTTAGATCTTGAGTTATACTAATTCTTGTGTTTGTGCAGTGGAGATTTCTTGCCATTTTCAGAAGAAATCAGTTAAATTCCTCATGTTCCAAACTTTCCAACTCAATGAGTCATATACCAAAAGATGGAAAATTTTATCAGCTTTTTAAAAATGTAAACCTCATCTTTCTATCTAACTTAAATCTTGAGTTATACTAATTTTTGTGTTGGTGCAGTAAAGATTTCTTGCCATTTTCCGAAGAAATCAGTAAGATTCCTTATGTTCCAAACTTTCCAACTCAAAGAGTCATATACCAAAAGATGGAGAATTTTATCAGCTTTTTAAAAATGAAAACCCCATCTTTCTACCTAACTTAGATCTTGAGTTAGACTAATTTTTGTGTTGGTGCAGTCTTGCCATTTTCAGAAGAAATCAGTTAGATTCCTTATGTTCCAAACTTTCCAACTCAATGAGTCATATACCAAAAGATGGAGAATTTTATCAGCTTTTTAAAAATGTAAACTTCATCGTTCTATCTAACTTAGATCTTGAGTTATACTAATTTTTGTGTTTGTGCAGTGAAGATTTCTTGCCATTTTCAGAAGAAATCAGTAAGATTCCTTATGTTCCAAACTTTCCAACTCAATGAGTCATATACCAAAAAATGGAGAATTTTATCAGCTTTTTAAAAATGTAAACCTCATCTTTCTATCTAACTTAGATCTTGAGTTATACTAATTTTTGTGTTTGTGCAGTGAAGATTTCTTGCCATTTTCAGAAGAAATCAGTAAGATTCCTCATGTTCCAAACTTTCCAACTCAAAGAGTCATATACCAAAAGATGGAGAATTTTAACAGCTTTTTAAAAATGTAAGCCTCATCTTTCTATCTAACTTAGAACTTGAGTTATACTAATTTTTGTGTTGGTGCAATAAAGATTTCTTGCCATTTTCAGAAGAAATCAGTTAGATTCCTTATGTTCCAAACTTTCCAACTCAAAGAGTCATATACCGAAAGATGGAGAGTTTTATCAGCTTTTTAAAAATGAAAACCCCATCTTTCTACCTAACTTAGATCTTGAGTTAGACTAATTTTTGTGTTGGTGCAGTCTTGCCATTTTCAGAAGAAATCAGTTAGATTCCTTATGTTCCAAACTTTCCAACTCAATGAGTCATATACCAAAAAATGGAGAATTTTATCGGCTTTTTAAAAATGTAAACCTCATCTTTCTATCTAACTTAGATCTTGAGTTATACTAATTTTTGTGTTGGTGCAATAAAGATTTCTTGCCATTTTCAGAAGAAATCAGTTAGATTCCTTATGTTCCAAACTTTCCAACTCAAAGAGTCATATACCGAAAGATGGAGAATTTTATCAGCTTTTTAAAAATGAAAACCCCATCTTTCTACCTAACATAGATCTTGAGTTAGACTAATTTTTGTGTTGGTGCAGTCTTGGCATTTTCAGAAGAAATCAGTTAGATTCCTTATGTTCCAAACTTTCCAACTCAATGAGTCATATACCAAAAAATGGAGAATTTTATCAGCTTTTTAAAAATGTAAACCTCATCTTTCTATCTAACTTAGATCTTGAGTTATACTAATTTTTGTGTTTGTGCAGTGAAGATTTCTTGCCATTTTCAGAAGAAATCAGTAAGATTCCTCATGTTCCAAACTTTCCAACTCAAAGAGTCATATACCAAAAGATGGAGAATTTTAACAGCTTTTTAAAAATGTAAGCCCCATCTTTCTATCTAACTTAGAACTTGAGTTATACTAATTTTTGTGTTTGTGCAGTGAAGATTCCTTGCCATTTTCAGAAGAAATCAGTAAGATTCCTTATGTTCCAAACTTTCCAACTCAATGAGTCACATACCAAAAGATGGAGAATTTTATCAGCTTTTTAAAAATGTAAACCTCATCTTTCTATCTAACTTAGATCTTGAGTTATACTAATTCTTGTGTTTGTGCAGTGGAGATTTCTTGCCATTTTCAGAAGAAATCAGTTAAATTCCTCATGTTCCAAACTTTCCAACTCAATGAGTCATATACCAAAAGATGGAAAATTTTATCAGCTTTTTAAAAATGTAAACCTCATCTTTCTATCTAACTTAAATCTTGAGTTATACTAATTTTTGTGTTGGTGCAGTAAAGATTTCTTGCCATTTTCCGAAGAAATCAGTAAGATTCCTTATGTTCCAAACTTTCCAACTCAAAGAGTCATATACCAAAAGATGGAGAATTTTATCAGCTTTTTAAAAATGAAAACCCCATCTTTCTACCTAACTTAGATCTTGAGTTAGACTAATTTTTGTGTTGGTGCAGTCTTGCCATTTTCAGAAGAAATCAGTTAGATTCCTTATGTTCCAAACTTTCCAACTCAATGAGTCATATACCAAAAGATGGAGAATTTTATCAGCTTTTTAAAAATGTAAACTTCATCGTTCTATCTAACTTAGATCTTGAGTTATACTAATTTTTGTGTTTGTGCAGTGAAGATTTCTTGCCATTTTCAGAAGAAATCAGTAAGATTCCTTATGTTCCAAACTTTCCAACTCAATGAGTCATATACCAAAAAATGGAGAATTTTATCAGCTTTTTAAAAATGTAAACCTCATCTTTCTATCTAACTTAGATCTTGAGTTATACTAATTTTTGTGTTTGTGCAGTGAAGATTTCTTGCCATTTTCAGAAGAAATCAGTAAGATTCCTCATGTTCCAAACTTTCCAACTCAAAGAGTCATATACCAAAAGATGGAGAATTTTAACAGCTTTTTAAAAATGTAAGCCTCATCTTTCTATCTAACTTAGAACTTGAGTTATACTAATTTTTGTGTTGGTGCAATAAAGATTTCTTGCCATTTTCAGAAGAAATCAGTTAGATTCCTTATGTTCCAAACTTTCCAACTCAATGAGTCATATACCAAAAAATGGAGAATTTTATCAGCTTTTTAAAAATGTAAACCTCATCTTTCTATCTAACTTAGATCTTGAGTTATACTAATTTTTGTGTTTGTGCAGTAAAGATTTCTTGCCATTTTCAGAAGAAATCAGTAAGATTCCTCATGTTCCAAACTTTCCAACTCAAAGAGTCATATACCAAAAGATGGAGAATTTTAACAGCTTTTTAAAAATGAAAACCCCATCTTTCTACCTAACTTAGATCTTGAGTTATACTAATTTTTGTGTTGGTGCAATAAAGATTTCTTGCCATTTTCAGAAGAAATCAGTTAGATTCCTTATGTTCCACACTTTCCAACTTAAAGAGTCATATACCGAAAGATGGAGAATTTTATCAGCTTTTTAAAAATGAAAACCCCATCTTTCTACCTAACTTAGATCTTGAGTTAGACTAATTTTTGTGTTGGTGCAGTCTTGCCATTTTCAGAAGAAATCAGTTAGATTCCTTATGTTCCAAACTTTCCAACTCAATGAGTCATATACCAAAAAATGGAGAATTTTATCAGCTTTTTAAAAATGTAAACCTCATCTTTCTATCTAACTTAGATCTTGAGTTATACTAATTCTTGTGTTTGTGCAGTGGAGATTTCTTGCCATTTTCAGAAGAAATCAGTTAGATTCCTCATGTTCCAAACTTTCCAACTCAATGAGTCATATACCAGAAGATGGAAAATTTTATCAGCTTTTTAAAAATGTAAACCTCATCTTTCTATCTAACTTAAATCTTGAGTTATACTAATTTTTGTGTTGGTGCAGTAAAGATTTCTTGCCATTTTCCGAAGAAATCAGTAAGATGCCTTATGTTCCAAACTTTCCAACTCAAAGAGTCATATACCAAAAGATGAAGAATTTTATCAGATTTTTAAAAATAAAAACCCCATCTTTCTACCTAACTTAGATCTTGAGTTAGACTAATTTTTGTGTTGGTGCAGTCTTGCCATTTTCAGAAGAAATCAGTTAGATTCCTTATGTTCCAAATTTTCCAACTCAATGAGTCATATACCAAAAGATGGAGAATTTTAACAGATTTTCAAAAATGTAAACCTCATCTTTCTATCTAACTTAGATCTTGAGTTATACTAATTTTTGTGTTTGTGCAGTGAAGATTTCTTGCCATTTTCAGAAGAAATCAGTTAGATTCCTTATGTTCCAAACTTTCCAACTCAATGAGTCATATACCAAAAGATGGAGAATTTTATCAGCTTTTAAAAATGTAAACCTCATCTTTCTATCTAACTTAGATCTTGAGTTATACTAATTTTTGTGTTGGTGCAATAAAGATTTCTTGCCATTTTCAGAAGAAATCAGTTAGATTCCTTATGTTCCAAACTTTCCAACTCAAAGAGTCATATACCGAAAGATGGAGAATTTTATCAGCTTTTTAAAAATGAAAACCCCATCTTTCTACCTAACTTAGATCTTGAGTTAGACTAATTTTTGTGTTGGTGCAGTCTTGCCATTTTCAGAAGAAATCAGTTAGATTCCTTATGTTCCAAACTTTCCAACTCAATGAGTCATATACCAAAAAATGGAGAATTTTATCAGCTTTTTAAAAATGTAAACCTCATCTTTCTATCTAACTTAGATCTTGAGTTATACTAATTTTTGTGTTGGTGCAATAAAGATTTCTTGCCATTTTCAGAAGAAATCAGTTAGATTCCTTATGTTCCAAACTTTCCAACTTAAAGAGTCATATACCGAAAGATGGAGAATTTTATCAGCTTTTTAAAAATGAAAACCCCATCTTTCTGCCTAACTTAGATCTTGAGTTAGACTAATTTTTGTGTTGGTGCAGTCTTGCCATTTTCAGAAGAAATCAGTTAGATTCCTTATGTTCCAAACTTTCCAACTCAAAGAGTCATATACCGAAAGATGGAGAATTTTATCAGCTTTTTAAAAATGAAAACCCCATCTTTCTACCTAACTTAGATCTTGAGTTAGACTAATTTTTGTGTTGGTGCAGTCTTGCCATTTTCAGAAGAAATCAGTTAGATTCCTTATGTTCCAAACTTTCCAACTCAATGAGTCATATACCAAAAAATGGAGAATTTTATCAGCTTTTTAAAAATGTAAACCTCATCTTTCTATCTAACTTAGATCTTGAGTTATACTAATTTTTGTGTTGGTGCAATAAAGATTTCTTGCCATTTTCAGAAGAAATCAGTTAGATTCCTTATGTTCCAAACTTTCCAACTTAAAGAGTCATATACCGAAAGATGGAGAATTTTATCAGCTTTTTAAAAATGAAAACCCCATCTTTCTGCCTAACTTAGATCTTGAGTTAGACTAATTTTTGTGTTGGTGCAGTCTTGCCATTTTCAGAAGAAATCAGTTAGATTCCTTATGTTCCAAACTTTCCAACTCAATGAGTCATATACCAAAAAATGGAGAATTTTATCAGCTTTTTAAAAATGTAAACTTCATCTTTCTATCTAACTTAGATCTTGAGTTATACTAATTCTTGTGTTTGTGCAGTGGAGATTTCTTGCCATTTTCAGAAGAAATCAGTTAGATTCCTCATGTTCCAAATTTTCCAACTCAATGAGTCATATACCAGAAGATGGAAAATTTTATCAGCTTTTTAAAAATGTAAACCTCATCTTTCTATCTAACTTAAATCTTGAGTTATACTAATTTTTGTGTTGGTGCAGTAAAGATTTCTTGCCATTTTCCGAAGAAATCAGTAAGATGCCTTATGTTCCAAACTTTCCAACTCAATGAGTCATATACCAAAAGATGGAGAATTTTATCAGCTTTTTAAAAATGTAAACCTCATCTTTCTACCTAACTTAGATCTTGAGTTAGACTAATTTTTGTGTTGGTGCAGTCTTGCCATTTTCAGAAGAAATCAGTTAGATTCCTTATGTTCCAAATTTTCCAACTCAATGAGTCATATACCAAAAGATGGAGAATTTTAACAGCTTTTTAAAAATGAAAACCCCATCTTTCTACCTAACTTAGATCTTGAGTTAGACTAATTTTTGTGTTGGTGCAGTCTTGCCATTTTCAGAAGAAATCAGTTAGATTCCTTATGTTCCAAACTTTCCAACTTAATGAGTCATATACCAAAAGATGGAGAATTTTATCAGCTTTTTAAAAATGAAAACCCCATCTTTCTACCTAACTTAGATCTTGAGTTAGACTAATTTTTGTGTTGGTGCAGTCTTGTCATTTTCAGAAGAAATCAGTTAGATTCCTTATGTTCCACACTTTTCAACTCAATGAGTCATATACCAAAAGATGGAGAATTTTATCAGCTTTTTAAAAATGTAAACCTCATCTTTCTATCTAACTTAGATCTTGAGTTATACTAATTTTTGTGTTGGTGCAATAAAGATTTCTTGCCATTTTCAGAAGAAATCAGTTAGATTCCTTATGTTCCAAACTTTCCAACTCAAAGAGTCATATACCGAAAGATGGAGAATTTTATCAGCTTTTTAAAAATGAAAACCCCATCTTTCTGCCTAACTTAGATCTTGAGTTAGACTAATTTTTGTGTTGGTGCAGTCTTGCCATTTTCAGAAGAAATCAGTTAGATTCCTTATGTTCCAAACTTTCCAACTCAATGAGTCATATACCAAAAAATGGAGAATTTTATCAGCTTTTTAAAAATGTAAACTTCATCTTTCTATCTAACTTAGATCTTGAGTTATACTAATTCTTGTGTTTGTGCAGTGGAGATTTCTTGCCATTTTCAGAAGAAATCAGTTAGATTCCTCATGTTCCAAATTTTCCAACTCAATGAGTCATATACCAGAAGATGGAAAATTTTATCAGCTTTTTAAAAATGTAAACCTCATCTTTCTATCTAACTTAAATCTTGAGTTATACTAATTTTTGTGTTGGTGCAGTAAAGATTTCTTGCCATTTTCCGAAGAAATCAGTAAGATGCCTTATGTTCCAAACTTTCCAACTCAATGAGTCATATACCAAAAGATGGAGAATTTTATCAGCTTTTTAAAAATGTAAACCTCATCTTTCTATCTAACTTAGATCTTGAGTTAGACTAATTTTTGTGTTGGTGCAGTCTTGCCATTTTCAGAAGAAATCAGTTAGATTCCTTATGTTCCAAATTTTCCAACTCAATGAGTCATATACCAAAAAATGGAGAATTTTAACAGATTTTCAAAAATGTAAGCCTCATCTTTCTATCTAACTTAGATCTTGAGTTATACTAATTTTTGTGTTTGTGCATTGAAGATTTCTTGCCATTTTCAGAAGAAATCAGTTAGATTCCTTATGTTCCAAACTTTCCAACTCAAAGAGTCATATACCGAAAGATGGAGAATTTTATCAGCTTTTTAAAAATGAAAACCCCATCTTTCTACCTAACATAGATCTTGAGTTAGACTAATTTTTGTGTTGGTGCAGTCTTGGCATTTTCAGAAGAAATCAGTTAGATTCCTTATGTTCCAAACTTTCCAACTCAATGAGTCATATACCAAAAAATGGAGAATTTTATCAGCTTTTTAAAAATGTAAACCTCATCTTTCTATCTAACTTAGATCTTGAGTTATACTAATTTTTGTGTTTGTGCAGTGAAGATTTCTTGCCATTTTCAGAAGAAATCAGTAAGATTCCTCATGTTCCAAACTTTCCAACTCAAAGAGTCATATACCAAAAGATGGAGAATTTTAACAGCTTTTTAAAAATGTAAGCCCCATCTTTCTATCTAACTTAGAACTTGAGTTATACTAATTTTTGTGTTTGTGCAGTGAAGATTCCTTGCCATTTTCAGAAGAAATCAGTAAGATTCCTTATGTTCCAAACTTTCCAACTCAATGAGTCACATACCAAAAGATGGAGAATTTTATCAGCTTTTTAAAAATGTAAACCTCATCTTTCTATCTAACTTAGATCTTGAGTTATACTAATTCTTGTGTTTGTGCAGTGGAGATTTCTTGCCATTTTCAGAAGAAATCAGTTAAATTCCTCATGTTCCAAACTTTCCAACTCAATGAGTCATATACCAAAAGATGGAAAATTTTATCAGCTTTTTAAAAATGTAAACCTCATCTTTCTATCTAACTTAAATCTTGAGTTATACTAATTTTTGTGTTGGTGCAGTAAAGATTTCTTGCCATTTTCCGAAGAAATCAGTAAGATTCCTTATGTTCCAAACTTTCCAACTCAAAGAGTCATATACCAAAAGATGGAGAATTTTATCAGCTTTTTAAAAATGAAAACCCCATCTTTCTACCTAACTTAGATCTTGAGTTAGACTAATTTTTGTGTTGGTGCAGTCTTGCCATTTTCAGAAGAAATCAGTTAGATTCCTTATGTTCCAAACTTTCCAACTCAATGAGTCATATACCAAAAGATGGAGAATTTTATCAGCTTTTTAAAAATGTAAACTTCATCGTTCTATCTAACTTAGATCTTGAGTTATACTAATTTTTGTGTTTGTGCAGTGAAGATTTCTTGCCATTTTCAGAAGAAATCAGTAAGATTCCTTATGTTCCAAACTTTCCAACTCAATGAGTCATATACCAAAAAATGGAGAATTTTATCAGCTTTTTAAAAATGTAAACCTCATCTTTCTATCTAACTTAGATCTTGAGTTATACTAATTTTTGTGTTTGTGCAGTGAAGATTTCTTGCCATTTTCAGAAGAAATCAGTAAGATTCCTCATGTTCCAAACTTTCCAACTCAAAGAGTCATATACCAAAAGATGGAGAATTTTAACAGCTTTTTAAAAATGTAAGCCTCATCTTTCTATCTAACTTAGAACTTGAGTTATACTAATTTTTGTGTTTGTGCAGTGAAGATTCCTTGCCATTTTCAGAAGAAATCAGTAAGATTCCTTATGTTCCAAATTTTCCAACTCATTGAGTCACATACCAAAAGATGGAGAATTTTATCAGCTTTTTAAAAATGTAAACCTCATCTTTCTATCTAACTTAGATCTTGAGTTATACTAATCTTTGTGTTGGTGCAGTGAAAATTTTTTGCCATTTTCCGAAGAAATCAGTAAGATTCCTTATGTTCCAACCTTTCCAACTCAAAGAGTCATATACCAAAAGATGAAGAATTTTATCAGATTTTTAAAAATGAAAACCCCATCTTTCTACCTAATTTAGATCTTGAGTTAGACTAATTTTTGTGTTGGTGCAGTCTTGCCATTTTCAGAAGATATCAGTTAGATTCCTTATGTTCCAAATTTTCCAACTCAATGAGTCATATACCAAAAGATGGAGAATTTTAACAGATTTTCAAAAATGAAAACCCCATCTTTCTACCTAACTTAGATCTTGAGTTAGACTAATTTTTGTGTTGGTGCAGTCTTGCCATTTTCAGAAGAAATCAGTAAGATTCCTTATGTTCCAACCTTTCCAACTCAAAGAGTCATATACCAAAAGATGAAGAATTTTATCAGATTTTTAAAAATGAAAACCCCATCTTTCTACCTAATTTAGATCTTGAGTTAGACTAATTTTTGTGTTGGTGCAGTCTTGCCATTTTCAGAAGATATCAGTTAGATTCCTTATGTTCCAAATTTTCCAACTCAATGAGTCATATACCAAAAGATGGAGAATTTTAACAGATTTTCAAAAATGAAAACCCCATCTTTCTACCTAACTTAGATCTTGAGTTAGACTAATTTTTGTGTTGGTGCAGTCTTGCCATTTTCAGAAGAAATCAGTTAGATTCCTTATGTTCCAAACTTTCCAACTCAAAGAGTCATATACCGAAAGATGGAGAATTTTATTAGCTTTTTAAAAATAAAAACCCCATCTTTCTACCTAACTTAGATCTTGAGTTAGACTAATTTTTGTGTTGGTGCAGTCTTGCCATTTTCAGAAGAAATCAGTTAGATTCCTTATGTTCCAAACTTTCCAACTCAATGAGTCATATACCAAAAGATGTAGAATTTTATCAACTTTTTATAAATGAAAACCCCATCTTTCTACCTAACTTAGATCTTGAGTTAGACTAATTTCTGTGTTGGTGCAGTCTTGTCATTTTCAGAAGAAATCAGTTAGATTCCTTATGTTCCACACTTTCCAACTCAATGAGTCATATACCAAAAGATGGAGAATTTTATCAGCTTTTTAAAAATGTAAACCTCATCTTTCTATCTAACTTAGATCTTGAGTTATACTAATTTTTGTGTTTGTGCAGTGAAGATTTCTTGCCATTTTCAGAAGAAATCAGTAAGATTCCTTATGTTCCAAACTTTCCAACTCAATGAGTCATATACCAAAAAATGGAAAATTTTATCAGCTTTTTAAAAATGTAAACCTCATCTTTCTATCTAACTTAGATCTTGAGTTAGACTAATTTTTGTGTTGGTGCAGTCTTGCCATTTTCAGAAGAAATCAGTTAGATTCCTTATGTTCCAAATTTTCCAACTCAATGAGTCATATACCAAAAAATGGAGAATTTTAACAGATTTTCAAAAATGTAAGCCTCATCTTTCTATCTAACTTAGATCTTGAGTTATACTAATTTTTGTGTTTGTGCATTGAAGATTTCTTGCCATTTTCAGAAGAAATCAGTTAGATTCCTTATGTTCCAAACTTTCCAACTCAAAGAGTCATATACCGAAAGATGGAGAATTTTATCAGCTTTTTAAAAATGAAAACCCCATCTTTCTACCTAACTTAGATCTTGAGTTAGACTAATTTTTGTGTTGGTGCAGTCTTGGCATTTTCAGAAGAAATCAGTTAGATTCCTTATGTTCCAAACTTTCCAACTCAATGAGTCATATACCAAAAAATGGAGAATTTTATCAGCTTTTTAAAAATGTAAACCTCATCTTTCTATCTAACTTAGATCTTGAGTTATACTAATTTTTGTGTTTGTGCAGTGAAGATTTCTTGCCATTTTCAGAAGAAATCAGTAAGATTCCTCATGTTCCAAACTTTCCAACTCAAAGAGTCATATACCAAAAGATGGAGAATTTTATCAGCTTTTTAAAAATGTAAGCCTCATCTTTCTATCTAACTTAGAACTTGAGTTATACTAATTTTTGTGTTTGTGCAGTGAAGATTCCTTGCCATTTTCAGAAGAAATCAGTAAGATTCCTTATGTTCCAAATTTTCCAACTCATTGAGTCACATACCAAAAGATGGAGAATTTTATCAGCTTTTTAAAAATGTAAACCTCATCTTTCTATCTAACTTAGATCTTGAGTTATACTAATCTTTGTGTTGGTGCAGTGAAAATTTTTTGCCATTTTCCGAAGAAATCAGTAAGATTCCTTATGTTCCAACCTTTCCAACTCAAAGAGTCATATACCAAAAGATGAAGAATTTTATCAGATTTTTAAAAATGAAAACCCCATCTTTCTACCTAATTTAGATCTTGAGTTAGACTAATTTTTGTGTTGGTGCAGTCTTGCCATTTTCAGAAGATATCAGTTAGATTCCTTATGTTCCAAATTTTCCAACTCAATGAGTCATATACCAAAAGATGGAGAATTTTAACAGATTTTCAAAAATGAAAACCCCATCTTTCTACCAAACTTAGATCTTGAGTTACACTAATTTTTGTGTTGGTGCAGTCTTGCCATTTTCAGAAGAAATCAGTTAGATTCCTTATGTTCCAAATTTTCCAACTCAATGAGTCATATACCAAAAAATGGAGAATTTTAACAGATTTTCAAAAATGTAAGCCTCATCTTTCTATCTAACTTAGATCTTGAGTTATACTAATTTTTGTGTTTGTGCATTGAAGATTTCTTGCCATTTTCAGAAGAAATCAGTTAGATTCCTTATGTTCCAAACTTTCCAACTCAAAGAGTCATATACCGAAAGATGGAGAATTTTATCAGCTTTTTAAAAATGAAAACCCCATCTTTCTACCTAACTTAGATCTTGAGTTAGACTAATTTTTGTGTTGGTGCAGTCTTGCCATTTTCAGAAGAAATCAGTTAGATTCCTTATGTTCCAAACTTTCCAACTCAATGAGTCATATACCAAAAGATGTAGAATTTTATCAGCTTTTTAAAAATGAAAACCCCATCTTTCTACCTAACTTAGATCTTGAGTTAGACTAATTTTTGTGTTGGTGCAGTCTTGTCATTTTCAGAAGAAATCAGTTAGATTCCTTATGTTCCACACTTTCCAACTCAATGAGTCATATACCAAAAGATGGAGAATTTTATCAGCTTTTTAAAAATGTAAACCTCATCTTTCTATCTAACTTAAATCTTGAGTTATACTAATTTTTGTGTTTGTGCAGTGAAGATTTCTTGCCATTTTCAGAAGAAATCAGTAAGATTCCTCATGTTCCTAACTTTCCAACTCAAAGAGTCATATACCAAAAGATGGAGAATTTTAACAGCTTTTTAAAAATGTAAGCCTCATCTTTCTATCTAACTTAGAACTTGAGTTATACTAATTTTTGTGTTTGTGCAGTGAAGATTCCTTGCCATTTTCAGAAGAAATCAGTTAGATTCCTTATGTTCCAAATTTTCCAACTCAATGAGTCATATACCAAAAGATGGAGAATTTTAACAGATTTTCAAAAATGTAAACCTCATCTTTTTATCTAACTTAGATCTTGAGTTATACTAATTTTTGTGTTGGTGCAGTCTTGGCATTTTCAGAAGAAATCAGTTAGATTCCTTATGTTCCAAACTTTCCAACTCAATGAGTCATATCAAAAAAATGGAGAATTTTATCAGCTTTTTAAAAATGTAAACCTCATCTTTCTATCTAACTTAGATCTTGAGTTATACTAATTTTTGTGTTTGTGCAGTGAAGATTTCTTGCCATTTTCAGAAGAAATCAGTAAGATTCCTCATGTTCCAAACTTTCCAACTCAAAGAGTCATATACCAAAAGATGGAGAATTTTAACAGCTTTTTAAAAATGTAAGCCTCATCTTTCTATCTAACTTAGAACTTGAGTTATACTAATTTTTGTGTTTGTGCAGTGAAGATTCCTTGCCATTTTCAGAAGAAATCAGTAAGATTCCTTATGTTCCAAATTTTCCAACTCATTGAGTCACATACCAAAAGATGGAGAATTTTATCAGCTTTTTAAAAATGTAAACCTCATCTTTCTATCTAACTTAGATCTTGAGTTATACTAATCTTTGTGTTGGTGCAGTGAAAATTTTTTGCCATTTTCCGAAGAAATCAGTAAGATTCCTTATGTTCCAACCTTTCCAACTCAAAGAGTCATATACCAAAAGATGAAGAATTTTATCAGATTTTTAAAAATGAAAACCCCATCTTTCTACCTAATTTAGATCTTGAGTTAGACTAATTTTTGTGTTGGTGCAGTCTTGCCATTTTCAGAAGATATCAGTTAGATTCCTTATGTTCCAAATTTTCCAACTCAATGAGTCATATACCAAAAGATGGAGAATTTTAACAGATTTTCAAAAATGAAAACCCCATCTTTCTACCTAACTTAGATCTTGAGTTAGACTAATTTTTGTGTTGGTGCAGTCTTGCCATTTTCAGAAGAAATCAGTTAGATTCCTTATGTTCCAAATTTTCCAACTCAATGAGTCATATACCAAAAAATGGAGAATTTTAACAGATTTTCAAAAATGTAAGCCTCATCTTTCTATCTAACTTAGATCTTGAGTTATACTAATTTTTGTGTTTGTGCATTAAAGATTTCTTGCCATTTTCAGAAGAAATCAGTTAGATTCCTTATGTTCCAAACTTTCCAACTCAAAGAGTCATATACCGAAAGATGGAGAATTTTATCAGCTTTTTAAAAATGAAAACCCCATCTTTCTACCTAACTTAGATCTTGAGTTAGACTAATTTTTGTGTTGGTGCAGTCTTGCCATTTTCAGAAGAAATCAGTTAGATTCCTTATGTTCCAAACTTTCCAACTCAATGAGTCATATACCAAAAGATGTAGAATTTTATCAGCTTTTTAAAAATGAAAACCCCATCTTTCTACCTAACTTAGATCTTGAGTTAGACTAATTTTTGTGTTGGTGCAGTCTTGTCATTTTCAGAAGAAATCAGTTAGATTCCTTATGTTCCACACTTTCCAACTCAATGAGTCATATACCAAAAGATGGAGAATTTTATCAGCTTTTTAAAAATGTAAACCTCATCTTTCTATCTAACTTAGATCTTGAGTTATACTAATTTTTGTGTTGGTGCAATAAAGATTTCTTGCCATTTTCAGAAGAATTCAGTTAGATTCCTTATGTTCCAAACTTTCCAACTCAAAGAGTCATATACCGAAAGATGGAGAATTTTATCAGCTTTTTAAAAATGAAAACCCCATCTTTCTACCTAACTTAGATCTTGAGTTAGACTAATTTTTGTGTTTGTGCAGTGAAGATTTCTTGCCATTTTCAGAAGAAATCAGTAAGATTCCTCATGTTCCTAACTTTCCAACTCAAAGAGTCATATACCAAAAGATGGAGAATTTTAACAGCTTTTTAAAAATGTAAGCCTCATCTTTCTATCTAACTTAGAACTTGAGTTATACTAATTTTTGTGTTTGTGCAGTGAAGATTCCTTGCCATTTTCAGAAGAAATCAGTAAGATTCCTTATGTTCCAAACTTTCCAACTCAATGAGTCACATACCAAAAGATGGAGAATTTTATCAGCTTTTTAAAAATGTAAACCTCATCTTTCTATCTAACTTAGATCTTGAGTTATACTAATCTTTGTGTTGGTGCAGTGAAAATTTTTTGCCATTTTCCGAAGAAATCAGTAAGATTCCTTATGTTCCAACCTTTCCAACTCAAAGAGTCATATACCAAAAGATGAAGAATTTTATCAGATTTTTAAAAATGAAAACCCCATCTTTCTATCTAACTTAGATCTTGAGTTATACTAATCTTTGTGTTGGTGCAGTGAAAATTTTTTGCCATTTTCCGAAGAAATCAGTAAGATTCCTTATGTTCCAACCTTTCCAACTCAAAGAGTCATATACCAAAAGATGAAGAATTTTATCAGATTTTTAAAAATAAAAACCCCATCTTTCTACCTAACTTAGATCTTGAGTTAGACTAATTTTTGTGTTGGTGCAGTCTTGCCATTTTCAGAAGAAATCAGTTAGATTCCTTATGTTCCAAATTTTCCAACTCAATGAGTCATATACCAAAAGATGGAGAATTTTAACAGATTTTCAAAAATGTAAACCTCATCTTTCTATCTAACTTAGATCTTGAGTTATACTAATTTTTGTGTTTGTGCAGTGAAGATTTCTTGCCATTTTCAGAAGAAATCAGTTAGATTCCTTATGTTCCAAACTTTCCAATTCAATGAGTCATATACCAAAAGATGGAGAATTTTATCAGCTTTTTAAAAATGTAAACCTCATCTTTCTATCTAACTTAGATCTTGAGTTATACTAATTTTTGTGTTGGTGCAATAAAGATTTCTTGCCATTTTCAGAAGAAATCAGTTAGATTCCTTATGTTCCAAACTTTCCAACTCAAAGAGTCATATACCGAAAGATGGAGAATTTTATCAGCTTTTTAAAAATGAAAACCCCATCTTTCTACCTAACTTAGATCTTGAGTTAGACTAATTTTTGTGTTGGTGCAGTCTTGCCATTTTCAGAAGAAATCAGTTAGATTCCTTATGTTCCAAACTTTCCAACTCAATGAGTCATATACCAAAAAATGGAGAATTTTATCAGCTTTTTAAAAATGTAAACCTCATCTTTCTATCTAACTTAGATCTTGAGTTATACTAATTTTTGTGTTGGTGCAATAAAGATTTCTTGCCATTTTCAGAAGAAATCAGTTAGATTCCTTATGTTCCAAACTTTCCAACTTAAAGAGTCATATACCGAAAGATGGAGAATTTTATCAGCTTTTTAAAAATGAAAACCCCATCTTTCTACCTAACTTAGATCTTGAGTTAGACTAATTTTTGTGTTGGTGCAGTCTTGCCATTTTCAGAAGAAATCAGTTAGATTCCTTATGTTCCAAACTTTCCAACTCAATGAGTCATATACCAAAAAATGGAGAATTTTATCAGCTTTTTAAAAATGTAAACCTCATCTTTCTATCTAACTTAGATCTTGAGTTATACTAATTCTTGTGTTTGTGCAGTGGAGATTTCTTGCCATTTTCAGAAGAAATCAGTTAGATTCCTCATGTTCCAAACTTTCCAACTCAATGAGTCATATACCAGAAGATGGAAAATTTTATCAGCTTTTTAAAAATGTAAACCTCATCTTTCTATCTAACTTAAATCTTGAGTTATACTAATTTTTGTGTTGGTGCAGTAAAGATTTCTTGCCATTTTCCGAAGAAATCAGTAAGATGCCTTATGTTCCAAACTTTCCAACTCAAAGAGTCATATACCAAAAGATGAAGAATTTTATCAGATTTTTAAAAATAAAAACCCCATCTTTCTACCTAACTTAGATCTTGAGTTAGACTAATTTTTGTGTTGGTGCAGTCTTGCCATTTTCAGAAGAAATCAGTTAGATTCCTTATGTTCCAAATTTTCCAACTCAATGAGTCATATACCAAAAGATGGAGAATTTTAACAGATTTTCAAAAATGTAAACCTCATCTTTCTATCTAACTTAGATCTTGAGTTATACTAATTTTTGTGTTTGTGCAGTGAAGATTTCTTGCCATTTTCAGAAGAAATCAGTTAGATTCCTTATGTTCCAAACTTTCCAACTCAATGAGTCATATACCAAAAGATGGAGAATTTTATCAGCTTTTTAAAAATGTAAACCTCATCTTTCTATCTAACTTAGATCTTGAGTTATACTAATTTTTGTGTTGGTGCAATAAAGATTTCTTGCCATTTTCAGAAGAAATCAGTTAGATTCCTTATGTTCCAAACTTTCCAACTCAAAGAGTCATATACCGAAAGATGGAGAATTTTATCAGCTTTTTAAAAATAAAAACCCCATCTTTCTACCTAACTTAGATCTTGAGTTAGACTAATTTTTGTGTTGGTGCAGTCTTGCCATTTTCAGAAGAAATCAGTTAGATTCCTTATGTTCCAAACTTTCCAACTCAATGAGTCATATACCAAAAAATGGAGAATTTTATCAGCTTTTTAAAAATGTAAACCTCATCTTTCTATCTAACTTAGATCTTGAGTTATACTAATTCTTGTGTTTGTGCAGTGGAGATTTCTTGCCATTTTCAGAAGAAATCAGTTAGATTCCTCATGTTCCAAACTTTCCAACTCAATGAGTCATATACCAGAAGATGGAAAATTTTATCAGCTTTTTAAAAATGTAAACCTCATCTTTCTATCTAACTTAAATCTTGAGTTATACTAATTTTTGTGTTGGTGCAGTAAAGATTTCTTGCCATTTTCCGAAGAAATCAGTAAGATGCCTTATGTTCCAAACTTTCCAACTCAATAAGTCATATACCAAAAGATGGAGAATTTTATCAGCTTTTTAAAAATGTAAACCTCATCTTTCTATCTAACTTAGATCTTGAGTTAGACTAATTTTTGTGTTGGTGCAGTCTTGCCATTTTCAGAAGAAATCAGTTAGATTCCTTATGTTCCAAATTTTCCAACTCAATGAGTCATATACCAAAAAATGGAGAATTTTAACAGATTTTCAAAAATGTAAGCCTCATCTTTCTATCTAACTTAGATCTTGAGTTATACTAATTTTTGTGTTTGTGCATTGAAGATTTCTTGCCATTTTCAGAAGAAATCAGTTAGATTCCTTATGTTCCAAACTTTCCAACTCAAAGAGTCATATACCGAAAGATGGAGAATTTTATCAGCTTTTTAAAAATGAAAACCCCATCTTTCTACCTAACATAGATCTTGAGTTAGACTAATTTTTGTGTTGGTGCAGTCTTGGCATTTTCAGAAGAAATCAGTTAGATTCCTTATGTTCCAAACTTTCCAACTCAATGAGTCATATACCAAAAAATGGAGAATTTTATCAGCTTTTTAAAAATGTAAACCTCATCTTTCTATCTAACTTAGATCTTGAGTTATACTAATTTTTGTGTTTGTGCAGTGAAGATTTCTTGCCATTTTCAGAAGAAATCAGTAAGATTCCTCATGTTCCAAACTTTCCAACTCAAAGAGTCATATACCAAAAGATGGAGAATTTTAACAGCTTTTTAAAAATGTAAGCCTCATCTTTCTATCTAACTTAGAACTTGAGTTATACTAATTTTTGTGTTTGTGCAGTGAAGATTCCTTGCCATTTTCAGAAGAAATCAGTAAGATTCCTTATGTTCCAAATTTTCCAACTCATTGAGTCACATACCAAAAGATGGAGAATTTTATCAGCTTTTTAAAAATGTAAACCTCATCTTTCTATCTAACTTAGATCTTGAGTTATACTAATCTTTGTGTTGGTGCAGTGAAAATTTTTTGCCATTTTCCGAAGAAATCAGTAAGATTCCTTATGTTCCAACCTTTCCAACTCAAAGAGTCATATACCAAAAGATGACGAATTTTATCAGATTTTTAAAAATGAAAACCCCATCTTTCTACCTAATTTAGATCTTGAGTTAGACTAATTTTTGTGTTGGTGCAGTCTTGCCATTTTCAGAAGAAATCAGTTAGATTCCTTATGTTCCAAATTTTCCAACTCAATGAGTCATATACCAAAAGATGGAGAATTTTAACAGATTTTCAAAAATGAAAACCCCATCTTTCTACCTAACTTAGATCTTGAGTTAGACTAATTTATGTGTTGGTGCAGTCTTGCCATTTTCAGAAGAAATCAGTTAGATTCCTTATGTTCCAAATTTTCCAACTCAATGAGTCATATACCAAAAAATGGAGAATTTTAACAGATTTTTAAAAATGTAAGCCCCATCTTTCTATCTAACTTAGAACTTGAGTTATACTAATTTTTGTGTTTGTGCAGTGAAGATTCCTTGCCATTTTCAGAAGAAATCAGTAAGATTCCTTATGTTCCAAACTTTCCAACTCAATGAGTCACATACCAAAAGATGGAGAATTTTATCAGCTTTTTAAAAATGTAAACCTCATCTTTCTATCTAACTTAGATCTTGAGTTATACTAATTCTTGTGTTTGTGCAGTGGAGATTTCTTGCCATTTTCAGAAGAAATCAGTTAGATTCCTCATGTTCCAAACTTTCCAACTCAATGAGTCATATACCAGAAGATGGAAAATTTTATCAGCTTTTTAAAAATGTAAACCTCATCTTTCTATCTAACTTAAATCTTGAGTTATACTAATTTTTGTGTTGGTGCAGTAAAGATTTCTTGCCATTTTCCGAAGAAATCAGTAAGATGCCTTATGTTCCAAACTTTCCAACTCAATGAGTCATATACCAAAAGATGGAGAATTTTATCAGCTTTTTAAAAATGTAAACCTCATCTTTCTATCTAACTTAGATCTTGAGTTAGACTAATTTTTGTGTTGGTGCAGTCTTGCCATTTTCAGAAGAAATCAGTTAGATTCCTTATGTTCCAAATTTTCCAACTCAATGAGTCATATACCAAAAAATGGAGAATTTTAACAGATTTTCAAAAATGTAAGCCTCATCTTTCTATCTAACTTAGATCTTGAGTTATACTAATTTTTGTGTTTGTGCATTGAAGATTTCTTGCCATTTTCAGAAGAAATCAGTTAGATTCCTTATGTTCCAAACTTTCCAACTCAAAGAGTCATATACCGAAAGATGGAGAATTTTATCAGCTTTTTAAAAATGAAAACCCCATCTTTCTACCTAACTTAGATCTTGAGTTAGACTAATTTTTGTGTTGGTGCAGTCTTGGCATTTTCAGAAGAAATCAGTTAGATTCCTTATGTTCCAAACTTTCCAACTCAATGAGTCATATACCAAAAAATGGAGAATTTTATCAGCTTTTTAAAAATGTAAACCTCATCTTTCTATCTAACTTAGATCTTGAGTTATACTAATTTTTGTGTTTGTGCAGTGAAGATTTCTTGCCATTTTCAGAAGAAATCAGTAAGATTCCTCATGTTCCAAATTTTCCAACTCAATGAGTCATATACCAAAAAATGGAGAATTTTATCAGCTTTTTAAAAATGTAAGCCCCATCTTTCTATCTAACTTAGAACTTGAGTTATACTAATTTTTGTGTTTGTGCAGTGAAGATTCCTTGCCATTTTCAGAAGAAATCAGTAAGATTCCTTATGTTCCAAACTTTCCAACTCAATGAGTCACATACCAAAAGATGGAGAATTTTATCAGCTTTTTAAAAATGTAAACCTCATCTTTCTATCTAACTTAGATCTTGAGTTATACTAATTCTTGTGTTTGTGCAGTGGAGATTTCTTGCCATTTTCAGAAGAAATCAGTTAGATTCCTCATGTTCCAAACTTTCCAACTCAATGAGTCATATACCAGAAGATGGAAAATTTTATCAGCTTTTTAAAAATGTAAACCTCATCTTTCTATCTAACTTAAATCTTGAGTTATACTAATTTTTGTGTTGGTGCAGTAAAGATTTCTTGCCATTTTCCGAAGAAATCAGTAAGATGCCTTATGTTCCAAACTTTCCAACTCAATGAGTCATATACCAAAAGATGGAGAATTTTATCAGCTTTTTAAAAATGTAAACCTCATCTTTCTATCTAACTTAGATCTTGAGTTAGAGTAATTTTTGTGTTGGTGCAGTCTTGCCATTTTCAGAAGAAATCAGTTAGATTCCTTATGTTCCAAATTTTCCAACTCAATGAGTCATATACCAAAAAATGGAGAATTTTAACAGATTTTCAAAAATGTAAGCCTCATCTTTCTATCTAACTTAGATCTTGAGTTATACTAATTTTTGTGTTTGTGCATTGAAGATTTCTTGCCATTTTCAGAAGAAATCAGTTAGATTCCTTATGTTCCAAACTTTCCAACTCAAAGAGTCATATACCGAAAGATGGAGAATTTTATCAGCTTTTTAAAAATGAAAACCCCATCTTTCTACCTAACTTAGATCTTGAGTTAGACTAATTTTTGTGTTGGTGCAGTCTTGGCATTTTCAGAAGAAATCAGTTAGATTCCTTATGTTCCAAACTTTCCAACTCAATGAGTCATATACCAAAAAATGGAGAATTTTATCAGCTTTTTAAAAATGTAAACCTCATCTTTCTATCTAACTTAGATCTTGAGTTATACTAATTTTTGTGTTTGTGCAGTGAAGATTTCTTGCCATTTTCAGAAGAAATCAGTAAGATTCCTCATGTTCCAAACTTTCCAACTCAAAGAGTCATATACCAAAAGATGGAGAATTTTAACAGCTTTTTAAAAATGTAAGCCTCATCTTTCTATCTAACTTAGAACTTGAGTTATACTAATTTTTGTGTTTGTGCAGTGAAGATTCCTTGCCATTTTCAGAAGAAATCAGTAAGATTCCTTATGTTCCAAATTTTCCAACTCATTGAGTCACATACCAAAAGATGGAGAATTTTATCAGCTTTTTAAAAATGTAAACCTCATCTTTCTATCTAACTTAGATCTTGAGTTATACTAATCTTTGTGTTGGTGCAGTGAAAATTTTTTGCCATTTTCCGAAGAAATCAGTAAGATTCCTTATGTTCCAACCTTTCCAACTCAAAGAGTCATATACCAAAAGATGACGAATTTTATCAGATTTTTAAAAATGAAAACCCCATCTTTCTACCTAACTTAGATCTTGAGTTAGACTAATTTTTGTGTTGGTGCAGTCTTGCCATTTTCAGAAGAAATCAGTTAGATTCCTTATGTTCCAAATTTTCCAACTCAATGAGTCATATACCAAAAAATGGAGAATTTTAACAGATTTTCAAAAATGTAAGCCCCATCTTTCTATCTAACTTAGAACTTGAGTTATACTAATTTTTGTGTTTGTGCAGTGAAGATTCCTTGCCATTTTCAGAAGAAATCAGTAAGATTCCTTATGTTCCAAACTTTCCAACTCAATGAGTCACATACCAAAAGATGGAGAATTTTATCAGCTTTTTAAAAATGTAAACCTCATCTTTCTATCTAACTTAGATCTTGAGTTATACTAATTCTTGTGTTTGTGCAGTGGAGATTTCTTGCCATTTTCAGAAGAAATCAGTTAAATTCCTCATGTTCCAAACTTTCCAACTCAATGAGTCATATACCAAAAGATGGAAAATTTTATCAGCTTTTTAAAAATGTAAACCTCATCTTTCTATCTAACTTAAATCTTGAGTTATACTAATTTTTGTGTTGGTGCAGTAAAAATTTCTTGCCATTTTCCGAAGAAATCAGTAAGATTCCTTATGTTCCAAACTTTCCAACTCAATGAGTCATATACCAAAAGATGGAGAATTTTATCAGCTTTTTAAAAATGTAAACCTCATCTTTCTATCTAACTTAGATCTTGAGTTAGACTAATTTTTGTGTTGGTGCAGTCTTGCCATTTTCAGAAGAAATCAGTTAGATTCCTTATGTTCCAAATTTTCCAACTCAATGAGTCATATACCAAAAAATGGAGAATTTTATCAGCTTTTTAAAAATGAAAACCCCATCTTTCTACCTAACTTAGATCTTGAGTTAGACTAATTTTTGTGTTGGTGCAGTCTTGGCATTTTCAGAAGAAATCAGTTAGATTCCTTATGTTCCAAACTTTTCAACTCAATGAGTCATATACCAAAAAATGGAGAATTTTATCAGCTTTTTAAAAATGTAAACCTCATCTTTCTATCTAACTTAGATCTTGAGTTATACTAATTTTTGTGTTTGTGCAGTGAAGATTTCTTGCCATTTTCAGAAGAAATCAGTAAGATTCCTTATGTTTCAAACTTTCCAACTCAAAGAGTCATATACCAAAAGATGGAGAATTTTAACAGCTTTTTAAAAATGTAAGCCTCATCTTTCTATCTAACTTAGAACTTGAGTTATACTAATTTTTGTGTTTGTGCAGTGAAGATTCCTTGCCATTTTCAGAAGAAATCAGTAAGATTCCTTATGTTCCAACCTTTCCAACTCAAAGAGTCATATACCAAAAGATGAAGAATTTTATCAGATTTTTAAAAATGAAAACCCCATCTTTCTATCTAACTTAGATCTTGAGTTATACTAATTTTTGTGTTTGTGCAGTGAAGATTTCTTGCCATTTTCAGAAGAAATCAGTTAGATTCCTTATGTTCCAAACTTTCCAACTCAATGAGTCATATACCAAAAGATGGAGAATTTTATCAGCTTTTTAAAAATGTAAACCTCATCTTTCTATCTAACTTAGATCTTGAGTTATACTAATCTTTGTGTTGGTGCAGTGAAAATTTTTTGCCATTTTCCGAAGAAATCAGTAAGATTCCTTATGTTCCAACCTTTCCAACTCAAAGAGTCATATACCAAAAGATGAAGAATTTTATCAGATTTTTAAAAATGAAAACCCCATCTTTCTATCTAACTTAGATCTTGAGTTATACTAATCTTTGTGTTGGTGCAGTGAAAATTTTTTGCCATTTTCCGAAAAAATCAGTAAGATTCCTTATGTTCCAACCTTTCCAACTCAAAGAGTCATATACCAAAAGATGAAGAATTTTATCAGATTTTTAAAAATAAAAACCCCATCTTTCTACCTAACTTAGATCTTGAGTTAGACTAATTTTTGTGTTGGTGCAGTCTTGCCATTTTCAGAAGAAATCAGTTAGATTCCTTATGTTCCAAATTTTCCAACTCAATGAGTCATATACCAAAAGATGGAGAATTTTAACAGATTTTCAAAAATGTAAACCTCATCTTTCTATCTAACTTAGATCTTGAGTTATACTAATTTTTGTGTTTGTGCAGTGAAGATTTCTTGCCATTTTCAGAAGAAATCAGTTAGATTCCTTATGTTCCAAACTTTCCAACTCAAAGAGTCATATACTTAAAGATGGAGAATTTTATCAGCTTTTTAAAAATGTAAACCTCATCTTTCTATCTAACTTAGATCTTGAGTTAGACTAATTTTTGTGTTGGTGCAGTCTTGCCATTTTCAGAAGAAATCAGTTAGATTCCTTATGTTCCAAATTTTCCAACTCAATGAGTCATATACCAAAAAATGGAGAATTTTAACAGATTTTCAAAAATGTAAGCCTCATCTTTCTATCTAACTTAGATCTTGAGTTATACTAATTTTTGTGTTTGTGCATTGAAGATTTCTTGCCATTTTCAGAAGAAATCAGTTAGATTCCTTATGTTCCAAACTTTCCAACTCAAAGAGTCATATACCGAAAGATGGAGAATTTTATCAGCTTTTTAAAAATGAAAACCCCATCTTTCTACCTAACTTAGATCTTGAGTTAGACTAATTTTTGTGTTGGTGCAGTCTTGGCATTTTCAGAAGAAATCAGTTAGATTCCTTATGTTCCAAACTTTCCAACTCAATGAGTCATATACCAAAAAATGGAGAATTTTATCAGCTTTTTAAAAATGTAAACCTCATCTTTCTATCTAACTTAGATCTTGAGTTATACTAATTTTTGTGTTTGTGCAGTGAAGATTTCTTGCCATTTTCAGAAGAAATCAGTAAGATTCCTCATGTTCCAAATTTTCCAACTCAATGAGTCATATACCAAAAAATGGAGAATTTTATCAGCTTTTTAAAAATGTAAGCCCCATCTTTCTATCTAACTTAGAACTTGAGTTATACTAATTTTTGTGTTTGTGCAGTGAAGATTCCTTGCCATTTTCAGAAGAAATCAGTAAGATTCCTTATGTTCCAAACTTTCCAACTCAATGAGTCACATACCAAAAGATGGAGAATTTTATCAGCTTTTTAAAAATGTAAACCTCATCTTTCTATCTAACTTAGATCTTGAGTTATACTAATTCTTGTGTTTGTGCAGTGGAGATTTCTTGCCATTTTCAGAAGAAATCAGTTAGATTCCTCATGTTCCAAACTTTCCAACTCAATGAGTCATATACCAGAAGATGGAAAATTTTATCAGCTTTTTAAAAATGTAAACCTCATCTTTCTATCTAACTTAAATCTTGAGTTATACTAATTTTTGTGTTGGTGCAGTAAAGATTTCTTGCCATTTTCCGAAGAAATCAGTAAGATGCCTTATGTTCCAAACTTTCCAACTCAATGAGTCATATACCAAAAGATGGAGAATTTTATCAGCTTTTTAAAAATGTAAACCTCATCTTTCTATCTAACTTAGATCTTGAGTTAGACTAATTTTTGTGTTGGTGCAGTCTTGCCATTTTCAGAAGAAATCAGTTAGATTCCTTATGTTCCAAATTTTCCAACTCAATGAGTCATATACCAAAAAATGGAGAATTTTAACAGATTTTCAAAAATGTAAGCCTCATCTTTCTATCTAACTTAGATCTTGAGTTATACTAATTTTTGTGTTTGTGCATTGAAGATTTCTTGCCATTTTCAGAAGAAATCAGTTAGATTCCTTATGTTCCAAACTTTCCAACTCAAAGAGTCATATACCGAAAGATGGAGAATTTTATCAGCTTTTTAAAAATGAAAACCCCATCTTTCTACCTAACTTAGATCTTGAGTTAGACTAATTTTTGTGTTGGTGCAGTCTTGGCATTTTCAGAAGAAATCAGTTAGATTCCTTATGTTCCAAACTTTCCAACTCAATGAGTCATATACCAAAAAATGGAGAATTTTATCAGCTTTTTAAAAATGTAAACCTCATCTTTCTATCTAACTTAGATCTTGAGTTATACTAATTTTTGTGTTTGTGCAGTGAAGATTTCTTGCCATTTTCAGAAGAAATCAGTAAGATTCCTCATGTTCCAAACTTTCCAACTCAAAGAGTCATATACCAAAAGATGGAGAATTTTAACAGCTTTTTAAAAATGTAAGCCTCATCTTTCTATCTAACTTAGAACTTGAGTTATACTAATTTTTGTGTTTGTGCAGTGAAGATTCCTTGCCATTTTCAGAAGAAATCAGTAAGATTCCTTATGTTCCAAATTTTCCAACTCATTGAGTCACATACCAAAAGATGGAGAATTTTATCAGCTTTTTAAAAATGTAAACCTCATCTTTCTATCTAACTTAGATCTTGAGTTATACTAATCTTTGTGTTGGTGCAGTGAAAATTTTTTGCCATTTTCCGAAGAAATCAGTAAGATTCCTTATGTTCCAACCTTTCCAACTCAAAGAGTCATATACCAAAAGATGACGAATTTTATCAGATTTTAAAAATGAAAACCCCATCTTTCTACCTAACTTAGATCTTGAGTTAGACTAATTTTTGTGTTGGTGCAGTCTTGCCATTTTCAGAAGAAATCAGTTAGATTCCTTATGTTCCAAATTTTCCAACTCAATGAGTCATATACCAAAAAATGGAGAATTTTAACAGATTTTCAAAAATGTAAGCCCCATCTTTCTATCTAACTTAGAACTTGAGTTATACTAATTTTTGTGTTTGTGCAGTGAAGATTCCTTGCCATTTTCAGAAGAAATCAGTAAGATTCCTTATGTTCCAAACTTTCCAACTCAATGAGTCACATACCAAAAGATGGAGAATTTTATCAGCTTTTTAAAAATGTAAACCTCATCTTTCTATCTAACTTAGATCTTGAGTTATACTAATTCTTGTGTTTGTGCAGTGGAGATTTCTTGCCATTTTCAGAAGAAATCAGTTAAATTCCTCATGTTCCAAACTTTCCAACTCAATGAGTCATATACCAAAAGATGGAAAATTTTATCAGCTTTTTAAAAATGTAAACCTCATCTTTCTATCTAACTTAAATCTTGAGTTATACTAATTTTTGTGTTGGTGCAGTAAAGATTTCTTGCCATTTTCCGAAGAAATCAGTAAGATTCCTTATGTTCCAAACTTTCCAACTCAATGAGTCATATACCAAAAGATGGAGAATTTTATCAGCTTTTTAAAAATGTAAACCTCATCTTTCTATCTAACTTAGATCTTGAGTTAGACTAATTTTTGTGTTGGTGCAGTCTTGCCATTTTCAGAAGAAATCAGTTAGATTCCTTATGTTCCAAATTTTCCAACTCAATGAGTCATATACCAAAAAATGGAGAATTTTATCAGCTTTTTAAAAATGAAAACCCCATCTTTCTACCTAACTTAGATCTTGAGTTAGACTAATTTTTGTGTTGGTGCAGTCTTGGCATTTTCAGAAGAAATCAGTTAGATTCCTTATGTTCCAAACTTTTCAACTCAATGAGTCATATACCAAAAAATGGAGAATTTTATCAGCTTTTTAAAAATGTAAACCTCATCTTTCTATCTAACTTAGATCTTGAGTTATACTAATTTTTGTGTTTGTGCAGTGAAGATTTCTTGCCATTTTCAGAAGAAATCAGTAAGATTCCTTATGTTTCAAACTTTCCAACTCAAAGAGTCATATACCAAAAGATGGAGAATTTTAACAGCTTTTTAAAAATGTAAGCCTCATCTTTCTATCTAACTTAGAACTTGAGTTATACTAATTTTTGTGTTTGTGCAGTGAAGATTCCTTGCCATTTTCAGAAGAAATCAGTAAGATTCCTTATGTTCCAACCTTTCCAACTCAAAGAGTCATATACCAAAAGATGAAGAATTTTATCAGATTTTTAAAAATGAAAACCCCATCTTTCTATCTAACTTAGATCTTGAGTTATACTAATCTTTGTGTTGGTGCAGTGAAAATTTTTTGCCATTTTCCGAAGAAATCAGTAAGATTCCTTATGTTCCAACCTTTCCAACTCAAAGAGTCATATACCAAAAGATGAAGAATTTTATCAGATTTTTAAAAATAAAAACCCCATCTTTCTACCTAACTTAGATCTTGAGTTAGACTAATTTTTGTGTTGGTGCAGTCTTGCCATTTTCAGAAGAAATCAGTTAGATTCCTTATGTTCCAAATTTTCCAACTCAATGAGTCATATACCAAAAGATGGAGAATTTTAACAGATTTTCAAAAATGTAAACCTCATCTTTCTATCTAACTTAGATCTTGAGTTATACTAATTTTTGTGTTTGTGCAGTGAAGATTTCTTGCCATTTTCAGAAGAAATCAGTTAGATTCCTTATGTTCCAAACTTTCCAACTCAATGAGTCATATACCAAAAGATGGAGAATTTTATCAGCTTTTTAAAAATGTAAACCTCATCTTTCTATCTAACTTAGATCTTGAGTTATACTAATCTTTGTGTTGGTGCAGTGAAAATTTTTTGCCATTTTCCGAAGAAATCAGTAAGATTCCTTATGTTCCAACCTTTCCAACTCAAAGAGTCATATACCAAAAGATGAAGAATTTTATCAGATTTTTAAAAATGAAAACCCCATCTTTCTATCTAACTTAGATCTTGAGTTATACTAATCTTTGTGTTGGTGCAGTGAAAATTTTTTGCCATTTTCCGAAGAAATCAGTAAGATTCCTTATGTTCCAACCTTTCCAACTCAAAGAGTCATATACCAAAAGATGAAGAATTTTATCAGATTTTTAAAAATAAAAACCCCATCTTTCTACCTAACTTAGATCTTGAGTTAGACTAATTTTTGTGTTGGTGCAGTCTTGCCATTTTCAGAAGAAATCAGTTAGATTCCTTATGTTCCAAATTTTCCAACTCAATGAGTCATATACCAAAAGATGGAGAATTTTAACAGATTTTCAAAAATGTAAACCTCATCTTTCTATCTAACTTAGATCTTGAGTTATACTAATTTTTGTGTTTGTGCAGTGAAGATTTCTTGCCATTTTCAGAAGAAATCAGTTAGATTCCTTATGTTCCAAACTTTCCAACTCAAAGAGTCATATACTTAAAGATGGAGAATTTTATCAGCTTTTTAAAAATGTAAACCTCATCTTTCTATCTAACTTAGATCTTGAGTTATACTAATTTTTGTGTTGGTGCAATAAAGATTTCTTGCCATTTTCAGAAGAAATCAGTTAGATTCCTTATGTTCCAAACTTTCCAACTCAAAGAGTCATATACCGAAAGATGGAGAATTTTATCAGCTTTTTAAAAATGAAAACCCCATCTTTCTACCTAACTTAGATCTTGAGTTAGACTAATTTTTGTGTTGGTGCAGTCTTGCCATTTTCAGAAGAAATCAGTTAGATTCCTTATGTTCCAAACTTTCCAACTCAATGAGTCATATACCAAAAAATGGAGAATTTTATCAGCTTTTTAAAAATGTAAACCTCATCTTTCTATCTAACTTAGATCTTGAGTTATACTAATTCTTGTGTTTGTGCAGTGGAGATTTCTTGCCATTTTCAGAAGAAATCAGTTAGATTCCTCATGTTCCAAACTTTCCAACTCAATGAGTCATATACCAGAAGATGGAAAATTTTATCAGCTTTTTAAAAATGTAAACCTCATCTTTCTATCTAACTTAGATCTTGAGTTATACTAATTTTTGTGTTGGTGCAATAAAGATTTCTTGCCATTTTCAGAAGAAATCAGTTAGATTCCTTATGTTCCAAACTTTCCAACTCAAAGAGTCATATACCAAAAGATGGAGAATTTTATCAGCTTTTTAAAAATGTAAACCTCATCTTTCTATCTAACTTAGATCTTGAGTTAGACTAATTTTTGTGTTGGTGCAGTCTTGCCATTTTCAGAAGAAATCAGTTAGATTCCTTATGTTCCAAATTTTCCAACTCAATGAGTCATATACCAAAAAATGGAGAATTTTAACAGATTTTCAAAAATGTAAGCCTCATCTTTCTATCTAACTTAGATCTTGAGTTATACTAATTTTTGTGTTTGTGCATTGAAGATTTCTTGCCATTTTCAGAAGAAATCAGTTAGATTCCTTATGTTCCAAACTTTCCAACTCAAAGAGTCATATACCGAAAGATGGAGAATTTTATCAGCTTTTTAAAAATGAAAACCCCATCTTTCTACCTAACTTAGAACTTGAGTTAGACTAATTTTTGTGTTGGTGCAGTCTTGGCATTTTCAGAAGAAATCAGTTAGATTCCTTATGTTCCAAACTTTCCAACTCAATGAGTCATATACCAAAAAATGGAGAATTTTATCAGCTTTTTAAAAATGTAAACCTCATCTTTCTATCTAACTTAGATCTTGAGTTATACTAATTTTTGTGTTTGTGCAGTGAAGATTTCTTGCCATTTTCAGAAGAAATCAGTAAGATTCCTTATGTTCCAAACTTTCCAACTCAAAGAGTCATATACCAAAAGATGGAGAATTTTAACAGCTTTTTAAAAATGTAAGCCTCATCTTTCTATCTAACTTAGAACTTGAGTTATACTAATTTTTATGTTTGTGCAGTGAAGATTCCTTGCCATTTTCAGAAGAAATCAGTAAGATTCCTTATGTTCCAAATTTTCCAACTCATTGAGTCACATACCAAAAGATGGAGAATTTTATCAGCTTTTTAAAAATGTAAACCTCATCTTTCTATCTAACTTAGATCTTGAGTTATACTAATCTTTGTGTTGGTGCAGTGAAAATTTTTTGCCATTTTCCGAAGAAATCAGTAAGATTCCTTATGTTCCAACCTTTCCAACTCAAAGAGTCATATACCAAAAGATGACGAATTTTATCAGATTTTTAAAAATGAAAACCCCATCTTTCTACCTAATTTAGATCTTGAGTTAGACTAATTTTTGTGTTGGTGCAGTCTTGCCATTTTCAGAAGAAATCAGTTAGATTCCTTATGTTCCAAATTTTCCAACTCAATGAGTCATATACCAAAAGATGGAGAATTTTAACAGATTTTCAAAAATGAAAACCCCATCTTTCTACCTAACTTAGATCTTGAGTTAGACTAATTTTTGTGTTGGTGCAGTCTTGCCATTTTCAGAAGAAATCAGTTAGATTCCTTATGTTCCAAATTTTCAAACTTAATGAGTCATATACCAAAAAATGGAGAATTTTAACAGATTTTCAAAAATGTAAGCCCCATCTTTCTATCTAACTTAGAACTTGAGTTATACTAATTTTTGTGTTTGTGCAGTGAAGATTCCTTGCCATTTTCAGAAGAAATCAGTAAGATTCCTTATGTTCCAAACTTTCCAACTCAATGAGTCACATACCAAAAGATGGAGAATTTTATCAGCTTTTTAAAAATGTAAACCTCATCTTTCTATCTAACTTAGATCTTGAGTTATACTAATTCTTGTGTTTGTGCAGTGGAGATTTCTTGCCATTTTCAGAAGAAATCAGTTAAATTCCTCATGTTCCAAACTTTCCAACTCAATGAGTCATATACCAAAAGATGGAAAATTTTATCAACTTTTTAAAAATGTAAACCTCATCTTTCTATCTAACTTAAATCTTGAGTTATACTAATTTTTGTGTTGGTGCAGTAAAGATTTCTTGCCATTTTCCGAAGAAATCAGTAAGATTCCTTATGTTCCAAACTTTCCAACTCAATGAGTCATATACCAAAAGATGGAGAATTTTAACAGATTTTCAAAAATGAAAACCGCATCTTTCTACCTAACTTAGATCTTGAGTTAGACTAATTTTTGTGTTGGTGCAGTCTTGCCATTTTCAGAAGAAATCAGTTAGATTCCTTATGTTCCAAATTTTCCAACTCAATGAGTCATATACCAAAAAATGGAGAATTTTAACAGATTTTCAAAAATGTAAGCCTCATCTTTCTATCTAACTTAGATCTTGAGTTATACTAATTTTTGTGTTTGTGCATTGAAGATTTCTTGCCATTTTCAGAAGAAATCAGTTAGATTCCTTATGTTCCAAACTTTCCAACTCAAAGAGTCATATACCGAAAGATGGAGAATTTTATCAGCTTTTTAAAAATGAAAACCCCATCTTTCTACCTAACTTAGATCTTGAGTTAGACTAATTTTTGTGTTGGTGCAGTCTTGCCATTTTCAGAAGAAATCAGTTAGATTCCTTATGTTCCAAACTTTCCAACTCAATGAGTCATATACCAAAAGATGGAGAATTTTATCAGCTTTTTAAAAATGAAAACCCCATCTTTCTACCTAACTTAGATCTTGAGTTAGACTAATTTTTGTGTTGGTGCAGTCTTGTCATTTTCAGAAGAAATCAGTTAGATTCCTTATGTTCCACACTTTCCAACTCAATGAGTCATATACCAAAAGATGGAAAATTTTATCAGCTTTTTAAAAATGTAAACCTCATCTTTCTATCTAACTTAGATCTTGAGTTATACTAATTTTTGTGTTTGTGCATTGAAGATTTCTTGCCATTTTCCGAAGAAATCAGTAAGATTCCTTATGTTCCAAATTTTCCAACTCATTGAGTCACATACCAAAAGATGGAGAATTTTATCAGCTTTTTAAAAATGTAAACCTCATCTTTCTATCTAACTTAGATCTTGAGTTATACTAATCTTTGTGTTGGTGCAGTGAAAATTTTTTGCCATTTTCCGAAGAAATCAGTAAGATTCCTTATGTTCCAACCTTTCCAACTCAAAGAGTCATATACCAAAAGATGACGAATTTTATCAGATTTTTAAAAATGAAAACCCCATCTTTCTACCTAATTTAGATCTTGAGTTAGACTAATTTTTGTGTTGGTGCAGTCTTGCCATTTTCAGAAGAAATCAGTTAGATTCCTTATGTTCCAAATTTTCCAACTCAATGAGTCATATACCAAAAGATGGAGAATTTTAACAGATTTTCAAAAATGAAAACCCCATCTTTCTACCTAACTTAGATCTTGAGTTAGACTAATTTTTGTGTTGGTGCAGTCTTGCCATTTTCAGAAGAAATCAGTTAGATTCCTTATGTTCCAAATTTTCCAACTTAATGAGTCATATACCAAAAAATGGAGAATTTTAACAGATTTTCAAAAATGTAAGCCCCATCTTTCTATCTAACTTAGAACTTGAGTTATACTAATTTTTGTGTTTGTGCAGTGAAGATTCCTTGCCATTTTCAGAAGAAATCAGTAAGATTCCTTATGTTCCAAACTTTCCAACTCAATGAGTCACATACCAAAAGATGGAGAATTTTATCAGCTTTTTAAAAATGTAAACCTCATCTTTCTATCTAACTTAGATCTTGAGTTATACTAATTCTTGTGTTTGTGCAGTGGAGATTTCTTGCCATTTTCAGAAGAAATCAGTTAAATTCCTCATGTTCCAAACTTTCCAACTCAATGAGTCATATACCAAAAGATGGAAAATTTTATCAACTTTTTAAAAATGTAAACCTCATCTTTCTATCTAACTTAAATCTTGAGTTATACTAATTTTTGTGTTGGTGCAGTAAAGATTTCTTGCCATTTTCCGAAGAAATCAGTAAGATTCCTTATGTTCCAAACTTTCCAACTCAATGAGTCATATACCAAAAGATGGAGAATTTTAACAGATTTTCAAAAATGAAAACCGCATCTTTCTACCTAACTTAGATCTTGAGTTAGACTAATTTTTGTGTTGGTGCAGTCTTGCCATTTTCAGAAGAAATCAGTTAGATTCCTTATGTTCCAAATTTTCCAACTCAATGAGTCATATACCAAAAAATGGAGAATTTTAACAGATTTTCAAAAATGTAAGCCTCATCTTTCTATCTAACTTAGATCTTGAGTTATACTAATTTTTGTGTTTGTGCATTGAAGATTTCTTGCCATTTTCAGAAGAAATCAGTTAGATTCCTTATGTTCCAAACTTTCCAACTCAAAGAGTCATATACCGAAAGATGGAGAATTTTATCAGCTTTTTAAAAATGAAAACCCCATCTTTCTACCTAACTTAGATCTTGAGTTAGACTAATTTTTGTGTTGGTGCAGTCTTGCCATTTTCAGAAGAAATCAGTTAGATTCCTTATGTTCCAAACTTTCCAACTCAATGAGTCATATACCAAAAGATGGAGAATTTTATCAGCTTTTTAAAAATGAAAACCCCATCTTTCTACCTAACTTAGATCTTGAGTTAGACTAATTTTTGTGTTGGTGCAGTCTTGTCATTTTCAGAAGAAATCAGTTAGATTCCTTATGTTCCACACTTTCCAACTCAATGAGTCATATACCAAAAGATGGAGAATTTTATCAGCTTTTTAAAAATGTAAACCTCATCTTTCTATCTAACTTAGATCTTGAGTTAGACTAATTTTTGTGTTGGTGCAGTCTTGCCATTTTCAGAAGAAATCAGTTAGATTCCTTATGTTCCAAATTTTCCAACTCAATGAGTCATATACCAAAAAATGGAGAATTTTAACAGATTTTCAAAAATGTAAGCCTCATCTTTCTATCTAACTTAGATCTTGAGTTATACTAATTTTTGTGTTGGTGCAGTCTTGCCATTTTCAGAAGAAATCAGTTAGATTCCTTATGTTCCAAATTTTCCAACTCAATGAGTCATATACCAAAAAATGGAGAATTTTAACAGATTTTCAAAAATGTAAGCCCCATCTTTCTATCTAACTTAGAACTTGAGTTATACTAATTTTTGTGTTTGTGCAGTGAAGATTCCTTGCCATTTTCAGAAGAAATCAGTAAGATTCCTTATGTTCCAAACTTTCCAACTCAATGAGTCACATACCAAAAGATGGAGAATTTTATCAGCTTTTTAAAAATGTAAACCTCATCTTTCTATCTAACTTAGATCTTGAGTTATACTAATTCTTGTGTTTGTGCAGTGGAGATTTCTTGCCATTTTCAGAAGAAATCAGTTAAATTCCTCATGTTCCAAACTTTCCAACTCAATGAGTCATATACCAAAAGATGGAAAATTTTATCAACTTTTTAAAAATGTAAACCTCATCTTTCTATCTAACTTAAATCTTGAGTTATACTAATTTTTGTGTTGGTGCAGTAAAGATTTCTTGCCATTTTCCGAAGAAATCAGTAAGATTCCTTATGTTCCAAACTTTCCAACCCAATGAGTCATATACCAAAAGATGGAGAATTTTATCAGCTTTTTAAAAATGTAAACCTCATCTTTCTATCTAACTTAGATCTTGAGTTAGACTAATTTTTGTGTTGGTGCAGTCTTGCCATTTTCAGAAGAAATCAGTTAGATTCCTTATGTTCCAAATTTTCCAACTCAATGAGTCATATACCAAAAAATGGAGAATTTTAACAGATTTTCAAAAATGTAAGCCTCATCTTTCTATCTAACTTAGATCTTGAGTTATACTAATTTTTGTGTTTGTGCATTGAAGATTTCTTGCCATTTTCAGAAGAAATCAGTTAGATTCCTTATGTTCCAAACTTTCCAACTCAAAGAGTCATATACCGAAAGATGGAGAATTTTATCAGCTTTTTAAAAATGAAAACCCCATCTTTCTACCTAACTTAGATCTTGAGTTAGACTAATTTTTGTGTTGGTGCAGTCTTGGCATTTTCAGAAGAAATCAGTTAGATTCCTTATGTTCCAAACTTTCCAACTCAATGAGTCATATACCAAAAAATGGAGAATTTTATCAGCTTTTTAAAAATGTAAACCTCATCTTTCTATCTAACTTAGATCTTGAGTTATACTAATTTTTGTGTTTGTGCAGTGAAGATTTCTTGCCATTTTCCGAAGAAATCAGTAAGATTCCTTATGTTCCAAACTTTCCAACTCAATGAGTCATATACCAAAAAATGGAGAATTTTAACAGATTTTCAAAAATGAAAACCGCATCTTTCTACCTAACTTAGATCTTGAGTTAGACTAATTTTTGTGTTGGTGCAGTCTTGCCATTTTCAGAAGAAATCAGTTAGATTCCTTATGTTCCAAATTTTCCAACTCAATGAGTCATATACCAAAAAATGGAGAATTTTAACAGATTTTCAAAAATGTAAGCCTCATCTTTCTATCTAACTTAGATCTTGAGTTATACTAATTTTTGTGTTTGTGCATTGAAGATTTCTTGCCATTTTCAGAAGAAATCAGTTAGATTCCTTATGTTCCAAACTTTCCAACTCAAAGAGTCATATACCGAAAGATGGAGAATTTTATCAGCTTTTTAAAAATGAAAACCCCATCTTTCTACCTAACTTAGATCTTGAGTTAGACTAATTTTTGTGTTGGTGCAGTCTTGCCATTTTCAGAAGAAATCAGTTAGATTCCTTATGTTCCAAACTTTCCAACTCAATGAGTCATATACCAAAAGATGGAGAATTTTATCAGCTTTTTAAAAATGAAAACCCCATCTTTCTACCTAACTTAGATCTTGAGTTAGACTAATTTTTGTGTTGGTGCAGTCTTGTCATTTTCAGAAGAAATCAGTTAGATTCCTTATGTTCCACACTTTCCAACTCAATGAGTCATATACCAAAAGATGGAGAATTTTATCAGCTTTTTAAAAATGTAAACCTCATCTTTCTATCTAACTTAGATCTTGAGTTAGACTAATTTTTGTGTTGGTGCAGTCTTGCCATTTTCAGAAGAAATCAGTTAGATTCCTTATGTTCCAAATTTTCCAACTCAATGAGTCATATACCAAAAAATGGAGAATTTTAACAGATTTTCAAAAATGTAAGCCTCATCTTTCTATCTAACTTAGATCTTGAGTTATACTAATTTTTGTGTTGGTGCAGTCTTGCCATTTTCAGAAGAAATCAGTTAGATTCCTTATGTTCCAAATTTTCCAACTCAATGAGTCATATACCAAAAAATGGAGAATTTTAACAGATTTTCAAAAATGTAAGCCCCATCTTTCTATCTAACTTAGAACTTGAGTTATACTAATTTTTGTGTTTGTGCAGTGAAGATTCCTTGCCATTTTCAGAAGAAATCAGTAAGATTCCTTATGTTCCAAACTTTCCAACTCAATGAGTCACATACCAAAAGATGGAGAATTTTATCAGCTTTTTAAAAATGTAAACCTCATCTTTCTATCTAACTTAGATCTTGAGTTATACTAATTCTTGTGTTTGTGCAGTGGAGATTTCTTGCCATTTTCAGAAGAAATCAGTTAAATTCCTCATGTTCCAAACTTTCCAACTCAATGAGTCATATACCAAAAGATGGAAAATTTTATCAACTTTTTAAAAATGTAAACCTCATCTTTCTATCTAACTTAAATCTTGAGTTATACTAATTTTTGTGTTGGTGCAGTAAAGATTTCTTGCCATTTTCCGAAGAAATCAGTAAGATTCCTTATGTTCCAAACTTTCCAACCCAATGAGTCATATACCAAAAGATGGAGAATTTTATCAGCTTTTTAAAAATGTAAACCTCATCTTTCTATCTAACTTAGATCTTGAGTTAGACTAATTTTTGTGTTGGTGCAGTCTTGCCATTTTCAGAAGAAATCAGTTAGATTCCTTATGTTCCAAATTTTCCAACTCAATGAGTCATATACCAAAAAATGGAGAATTTTAACAGATTTTCAAAAATGTAAGCCTCATCTTTCTATCTAACTTAGATCTTGAGTTATACTAATTTTTGTGTTTGTGCATTGAAGATTTCTTGCCATTTTCAGAAGAAATCAGTTAGATTCCTTATGTTCCAAACTTTCCAACTCAAAGAGTCATATACCGAAAGATGGAGAATTTTATCAGCTTTTTAAAAATGAAAACCCCATCTTTCTACCTAACTTAGATCTTGAGTTAGACTAATTTTTGTGTTGGTGCAGTCTTGGCATTTTCAGAAGAAATCAGTTAGATTCCTTATGTTCCAAACTTTCCAACTCAATGAGTCATATACCAAAAAATGGAGAATTTTATCAGCTTTTTAAAAATGTAAACCTCATCTTTCTATCTAACTTAGATCTTGAGTTATACTAATTTTTGTGTTTGTGCAGTGAAGATTTCTTGCCATTTTCAGAAGAAATCAGTAAGATTCCTCATGTTCCAAACTTTCCAACTCAAAGAGTCATATACCAAAAGATGGAGAATTTTAACAGCTTTTTGAAAATGTAAGCCTCATCTTTCTATCTAACTTAGAACTTGAGTTATACTAATTTTTGTGTTTGTGCAGTGAAGATTCCTTGCCATTTTCAGAAGAAATCAGTAAGATTCCTTATGTTCCAAATTTTCCAACTCATTGAGTCACATACCAAAAGATGGAGAATTTTATCAGCTTTTTAAAAATGTAAACCTCATCTTTCTATCTAACTTAGATCTTGAGTTATACTAATCTTTGTGTTGGTGCAGTGAAAATTTTTTGCCATTTTCCGAAGAAATCAGTAAGATTCCTTATGTTCCAACCTTTCCAACTCAAAGAGTCATATACCAAAAGATGAAGAATTTTATCAGATTTTTAAAAATGAAAACCCCATCTTTCTACCTAATTTAGATCTTGAGTTAGACTAATTTTTGTGTTGGTGCAGTCTTGCCATTTTCAGAAGAAATCAGTTAGATTCCTTATGTTCCAAATTTTCCAACTCAATGAGTCATATACCAAAAGATGGAGAATTTTAACAGATTTTCAAAAATGAAAACCCCATCTTTCTACCTAACTTAGATCTTGAGTTAGACTAATTTTTGTGTTGGTGCAGTCTTGCCATTTTCAGAAGAAATCAGTTAGATTCCTTATGTTCCAAATTTTCCAACTCAATGAGTCATATACCAAAAAATAGAGAATTTTAACAGATTTTCAAAAATGTAAGCCTCATCTTTCTATCTAACTTAGATCTTGAGTTATACTAATTTTTGTGTTTGTGCATTGAAGATTTCTTGCCATTTTCAGAAGAAATCAGTTAGATTCCTTATGTTCCAAACTTTCCAACTCAAAGAGTCATATACCGAAAGATGGAGAATTTTATCAGCTTTTTAAAAATGAAAACCCCATCTTTCTACCTAACTTAGATCTTGAGTTAGACTAATTTTTGTGTTGGTGCAGTCTTGCCATTTTCAGAAGAAATCAGTTAGATTCCTTATGTTCCAAACTTTCCAACTCAATGAGTCATATACCAAAAGATGGAGAATTTTATCAGCTTTTTAAAAATGAAAACCCCATCTTTCTACCTAACTTAGATCTTGAGTTAGACTAATTTTTGTGTTGGTGCAGTCTTGTCATTTTCAGAAGAAATCAGTTAGATTCCTTATGTTCCACACTTTCCAACTCAATGAGTCATATACCAAAAGATGGAGAATTTTATCAGCTTTTTAAAAATGTAAACCTCATCTTTCTATCTAACTTAGATCTTGAGTTATACTAATTTTTGTGTTGGTGCAATAAAGATTTCTTGCCATTTTCAGAAGAATTCAGTTAGATTCCTTATGTTCCAAACTTTCCAACTCAAAGAGTCATATACCGAAAGATGGAGAATTTTATCAGCTTTTTAAAAATGAAAACCCCATCTTTCTACCTAACTTAGATCTTGAGTTAGACTAATTTTTGTGTTGGTGCAGTCTTGCCATTTTCAGAAGAAATCAGTTAGATTCCTTATGTTCCAAACTTTCCAACTCAATGAGTCATATACCAAAAAATGGAGAATTTTATCAGCTTTTTAAAAATGTAAACCTCATCTTTCTATCTAACTTAGATCTTGAGTTATACTAATTTTTGTGTTTGTGCAGTGAAGATTTCTTGCCATTTTCAGAAGAAATCAGTAAAATTCCTCATGTTCCAAACTTTCCAACTCAAAGAGTCATATACCAAAAGATGGAGAACTTTAACAGCTTTTTAAAAATGTAAGCCTCATCTTTCTATCTAACTTAGAACTTGAGTTATACTAATTTTTGTGTTTGTGCAGTGAAGATTCCTTGCCATTTTCAGAAGAAATCAGTAAGATTCCTTATGTTCCAAACTTTCCAACTCAATGAGTCACATACCAAAAGATGGAGAATTTTATCAGCTTTTTAAAAATGTAAACCTCATCTTTCTATCTAACTTAGATCTTGAGTTATACTAATCTTTGTGTTGGTGCAGTGAAAATTTTTTGCCATTTTCCGAAGAAATCAGTAAGATTCCTTATGTTCCAACCTTTCCAACTCAAAGAGTCATATACCAAAAGATGAAGAATTTTATCAGATTTTTAAAAATGAAAACCCCATCTTTCTATCTAACTTAGATCTTGAGTTATACTAATCTTTGTGTTGGTGCAGTGAAAATTTTTTGCCATTTTTCGAAGAAATCAGTAAGATTCCTTATGTTCCAAACTTTCCAACTCAATGAGTCATATACAAAAAAATGGAGAATTTTATCAGCTTTTTAAAAATGTAAACCTCATCTTTCTATCTAACTTAGATCTTGAGTTAGACTAATTTTTGTGTTGGTGCAGTCTTGCCATTTTCAGAAGAAATCAGTTAGATTCCTTATGTTCCAAATTTTCCAACTCAATGAGTCATATACCAAAAAATGGAGAATTTTAACAGATTTTCAAAAATGTAAGCCTCATTTTTCTATCTAACTTAGATCTTGAGTTATACTAATTTTTGTGTTTGTGCATTGAAGATTTCTTGCCATTTTCAGAAGAAATCAGTTAGATTCCTTATGTTCCAAACTTTCCAACTCAAAGAGTCATATACCGAAAGATGGAGAATTTTATCAGCTTTTTAAAAATGAAAACCCCATCTTTCTACCTAACTTAGATCTTGAGTTAGACTAATTTTTGTGTTGGTGCAGTCTTGGCATTTTCAGAAGAAATCAGTTAGATTCCTTATGTTCCAAACTTTCCAACTCAATGAGTCATATACCAAAAAATGGAGAATTTTATCAGCTTTTTAAAAATGTAAACCTCATCTTTCTATCTAACTTAGATCTTGAGTTATACTAATTTTTGTGTTTGTGCAGTGAAGATTCCTTGCCATTTTCAGAAGAAATCAGTAAGATTCCTTATGTTCCAAACTTTCCAACTCAATGAGTAACATACCAAAAGATGGAGAATTTTATCAGCTTTTTAAAAATGTAAACCTCATCTTTCTATCTAACTTAGATCTTGAGTTATACTAATTCTTGTGTTTGTGCAGTGGAGATTTCTTGCCATTTTCAGAAGAAATCAGTTAGATTCCTCATGTTCCAAACTTTCCAACTCAATGAGTCATATACCAGAAGATGGAAAATTTTATCAGCTTTTTAAAAATGTAAACCTCATTTTTCTATCTAACTTAGAACTTGAGTTATACTAATTTTTGTGTTTGTGCAGTGAAGATTCCTTGCCATTTTCAGAAGAAATTAGTAAGATTCCTTATGTTCCAAACTTTCCAACTCAATGAGTCACATACCAAAAGATGGAGAATTTTATCAGCTTTTTAAAAATGTAAACCTCATCTTTCTATCTAACTTAGATCTTGAGTTATACTAATCTTTGTGTTGGTGCAGTGAAAATTTTTTGCCATTTTCCGAAGAAATCAGTAAGATTCCTTATGTTCCAACCTTTCCAACTCAAAGAGTCATATACCAAAAGATGAAGAATTTTATCAGATTTTTAAAAATGAAAACCCCATCTTTCTATCTAACTTAGATCTTGAGTTATACTAATCTTTGTGTTGGTGCAGTGAAAATTTTTTGCCATTTTTCGAAGAAATCAGTAAGATTCCTTATGTTCCAAACTATCCAACTCAATGAGTCATATACCAAAAAATGGAGAATTTTATCAGCTTTTTAAAAATGTAAACCTCATCTTTCTATCTAACTTAGATCTTGAGTTAGACTAATTTTTGTGTTGGTGCAGTCTTGCCATTTTCAGAAGAAATCAGTTAGATTCCTTATGTTCCAAATTTTCCAACTCAATGAGTCATATACCAAAAAATGGAGAATTTTAACAGATTTTCAAAAATGTAAGCCTCATCTTTCTATCTAACTTAGATCTTGAGTTATACTAATTTTTGTGTTTGTGCATTGAAGATTTCTTGCCATTTTCAGAAGAAATCAGTTAGATTCCTTATGTTCCAAACTTTCCAACTCAAAGAGTCATATACCGAAAGATGGAGAATTTTATCAGCTTTTTAAAAATGAAAACCCCATCTTTCTACCTAACTTAGATCTTGAGTTAGACTAATTTTTGTGTTGGTGCAGTCTTGGCATTTTCAGAAGAAATCAGTTAGATTCCTTATGTTCCAAACTTTCCAACTCAATGAGTCATATACCAAAAAATGGAGAATTTTATCAGCTTTTTAAAAATGTAAACCTCATCTTTCTATCTAACTTAGATCTTGAGTTATACTAATTTTTGTGTTTGTGCAGTGAAGATTCCTTGCCATTTTCAGAAGAAATCAGTAAGATTCCTTATGTTCCAAACTTTCCAACTCAATGAGTAACATACCAAAAGATGGAGAATTTTATCAGCTTTTTAAAAATGTAAACCTCATCTTTCTATCTAACTTAGATCTTGAGTTATACTAATTTTTGTGTTTGTGCATTGAAGATTTCTTGCCATTTTCAGAAGAAATCAGTTAGATTCCTTATGTTCCAAACTTTCCAACTCAAAGAGTCATATACCGAAAGATGGAGAATTTTATCAGCTTTTTAAAAATGAAAACCCCATCTTTCTACCTAACTTAGATCTTGAGTTAGACTAATTTTTGTGTTGGTGCAGTCTTGGCATTTTCAGAAGAAATCAGTTAGATTCCTTATGTTCCAAACTTTCCAACTCAATGAGTCATATACCAAAAAATGGAGAATTTTATCAGCTTTTTAAAAATGTAAACCTCATCTTTCTATCTAACTTAAATCTTGAGTTATACTAATTTTTGTGTTGGTGCAGTAAAGATTTCTTGCCATTTTCCGAAGAAATCAGTAAGATGCCTTATGTTCCAAACTTTCCAACTCAATGAGTCATATACCAAAAGATGGAGAATTTTATCAGCTTTTTAAAAATGTAAACCTCATCTTTCTATCTAACTTAGATCTTGAGTTAGACTAATTTTTGTGTTGGTGCAGTCTTGCTATTTTCAGAAGAAATCAGTTAGATTCCTTATGTTCCAAATTTTCCAACTCAATGAGTCATATACCAAAAAATGGATAATTTTAACAGATTTTCAAAAATGTAAGCCTCATCTTTCTATCTAACTTAGATCTTGAGTTATACTAATTTTTGTGTTTGTGCATTGAAGATTTCTTGCCATTTTCAGAAGAAATCAGTTAGATTCCTTATGTTCCAAACTTTCCAACTCAAAGAGTCATATACCGAAAGATGGAGAATTTTATTAGCTTTTTAAAAATGAAAACCCCATCTTTCTACCTAACTTAGATCTTGAGTTAGACTAATTTTTGTGTTGGTGCAGTCTTGCCATTTTCAGAAGAAATCAGTTAGATTTCTTATGTTCCAAACTTTCCAACTCAATGAGTCATATACCAAAAAATGGAGAATTTTATCAGCTTTTTAAAAATGTAAATTTCATCTTTCTATCTAACTTAAATCTTGAGTTATACTAATTTTTGTGTTGGTGCAGTAAAGATTTCTTGCCATTTTCCGAAGAAATCAGTAAGATTCCTTATGTTCCAAACTTTCCAACTCAATGAGTCATATACCAAAAGATGGAGAATTTTATCAGCTTTTTAAAAATGTAAACCTCATCTTTCTATCTAACTTAGATCTTGAGTTATACTAATTTTTGTGTTTGTGCAGTGAAGATTTCTTGCCATTTTCAGAAGATATCAGTAAGATTCCTTATGTTCCAAATTTTCCAACTCAAAGAGTCATATACCAAAAGATGGAGAATTTTAACAGCTTTTCAAAAATGTAAGCCTCATCTTTCTATCTAACTTAGAACTTGAGTTATACTAATTTTTGTGTTTGTGCAGTGAAGATTCCTTGCCATTTTCAGAAGAAATCAGTAAGATTCCTTATGTTCCAAACTTTCCAACTCAATGAGTCACATACCAAAAGATGGAGAATTTTATCAGCTTTTTAAAAATGTAAACCTCATCTTTCTGTCTAACTTAGATCTTGAGTTATACTAATCTTTGTGTTGGTGCAGTGAAAATTTCTTGCCATTTTCCGAAGAAATCAGTAAGATTCCTTATGTTCCAACCTTTCCAACTCAAAGAGTCATATACCAAAAGATGAAGAATTTTATCAGCTTCTTAAAAATGAAAACCCCATCTTTCTACCTAACTTAGATCTTGAGTTAGACTAATTTTTGTGTTTGTGCAGTGAAGATTTCTTGCCATTTTCAGAAGAAATCAGTAAGATTCCTTATGTTCCAAACTTTCCAACTCAAAGAGTCATATACCAAAAGATGGAGAATTTTATCAGCTTTTTAAAAATGAAAACCCCATCTTTCTAACTAACTTAGATCTTGAGTTAGACTAATTTTTGTGTTGGTGCAGTCTTGCCATTTTCAGAAGAAATCAGTTAGATTCCTTATGTTCCAAACTTTCCAACTCAATGAGTCATATACCAAAAGATGGAGAATTTTATCAGCTTTTTAAAAATGTAAACCTCATCTTTCTATCTAACTTAAATCTTGAGTTATACTAATTTTTGTGTTGGTGCAGTCTTGCCATTTTCCGAAGAAATCAGTAAGATTCCTTATGTTCCAAACTTTCCAACTCAAAGAGTCATATACCAAAAGATGGAGAATTTTAACAGCTTTTCAAAAATGTAAGCCTCATCTTTCTATCTAACTTAGAACTTGAGTTATACTAATTTTTGTGTTTGTGCAGTGAAGATTCCTTGCCATTTTCAGAAGAAATCAGTAAGATTCCTTATGTTCCAAACTTTCCAACTCAATGAGTCACATACCAAAAGATGGAGAATTTTATCAGCTTTTTAAAAATGTAAACCTCATCTTTCTACCTAACTTAGATCTTGAGTTATACTAATCTTTGTGTTGGTGCAGTGAAGATTTCTTGCCATTTTCCGAAGATATCAGTAAGATTCCTTATGTTCCAAACTTTCCAACTCAATGAGTCATATACCAAAAGATGGAGAATTTTATCAGCTTTTTAAAAATGAAAACCCCATCTTTCTATCTAACTTAGATCTTGAGTTATACTAATTTTTGTGTTGGTGCAGTGAAGATTTCTTGCCATTTTCAGAAGAAATCAGTAAGATTCCTCATGTTCCAAACTTTCCAACTCAAAGAGTCATATAGCAGAAGATGGAGAATTTTAACAGCTTTTTAAAAATGTAAGCCTCATCTTTCTATCTAACTTAGATCTTGAGTTATACTAATTTTTGTGTTTGTGCAGTGAAGATTTCTTGCCATTTTCAGAAGAAATCAGTTAGATTCTTTATGTTCCACACTTTCCAACTCAAAGAGTCATATACCGAAAGATGGAGAATTTTATTAGCTTTTTAAAAATGAAAACCCCATCTTTCTACCTAACTTAGATCTTGAGTTAGACTAATTTTTGTGTTGGTGCAGTCTTGCCATTTTCAGAAGAAATCAGTTAGATTTCTTATGTTCCAAACTTTCCAACTCAATGAGTCATATACCAAAAAATGGATAATTTTATCAGCTTTTTAAAAATGTAAATTTCATCTTTCTATCTAACTTAAATCTTGAGTTATACTAATTTTTGTGTTGGTGCAGTAAAGATTTCTTGCCATTTTCCGAAGAAATCAGTAAGATTCCTTATGTTCCAAACTTTCCAACTCAATGAGTCATATACCAAAAGATGGAGAATTTTATCAGCTTTTTAAAAATGTAAACCTCATCTTTCTATCTAACTTAGATCTTGAGTTATACTAATTCTTGTGTTTGTGCAGTGGAGATTTCTTGCCATTTTCAGAAGAAATCAGTTAGATTCCTCATGTTCCAAACTTTCCAACTCAATGAGTCATATACCAAAAGATGGAGAATTTTATCAGCTTTTTAAAAATGTAAGCCTCATCTTTCTATCTAACTTAGATCTTGAGTTATACTAATTTTTGTGTTTGTGCAGTGAAGATTTCTTGCCATTTTCAGAAGAAATCAGTTAGATTCCTTATGTTCCAAACTTTCCAACTCAAAGTGTCATATACCGAAAGATGGAGAATTTTATCAGCTTTTTAAAAATGAAAACCCCATCTTTCTACCTAACTTAGATCTTGAGTTAGACTAATTTTTGTGTTGGTGCAGTCTTGCCATTTTCAGAAGAAATCAGTTAGATTCCTTATGTTCCAAACTTTCCAACTCAATGAGTCATATACCAAAAGATGGAGAATTTTATCAGCTTTTTAAAAATGTAAACCTCATCTTTCTATCTAACTTAGATCTTGAGTTATACTAATTTTTGTGTTGGTGCAATAAAGATTTCTTGCCATTTTCAGAAGAAATCAGTTAGATTCCTTATGTTCCAAACTTTCCAACTCAAAGAGTCATATATTGAAAGATGGAGAATTTTATCAGCTTTTTAAAAATGAGAACCCCATCTTTCTACCTAACTTAGATCTTGAGTTAGACTAATTTTTGTGTTGGTGCAGTCTTGCCATTTTCAGAAGAAATCAGTTAGATTCCTTATGTTCCAAACTTTCCAACTCAATGAGTCATATACCAAAACATGGAGAATTTTATCAGCTTTTTAAAAATGTAAACCTCATCTTTCTATCTAACTTAGATCTTGAGTTATACTAATTTTTGTGTTTGTGCAGTGAAGATTTCTTGCCATTTTCAGAAGAAATCAGTAAGATTCCTCATGTTCCAAACTTTCCAACTTAAAGAGTTATATACCAAAAGATGGAGAATTTTAACAGCTTTTTAAAAATGTAAGCCTCATCTTTCTATCTAACTTAGATCTTGAGTTATACTAATTCTTGTGTTTGTGCAGTGGAGATTTCTTGCCATTTTCAGAAGAAATCAGTTAGATTCCTTATGTTCCAAACTTTCCAACTCAAAGAGTCATATATTGAAAGATGGAGAATTTTATCAGCTTTTTAAAAATGAGAACCCCATCTTTCTACCTAACTTAGATCTTGAGTTAGACTAATTTTTGTGTTGGTGCAGTCTTGCCATTTTCAGAAGAAATCAGTTAGATTCCTTATGTTCCAAACTTTCCAACTCAATGAGTCATATACCAAAAAATGGAGAATTTTATCAGCTTTTTAAAAATGTAAACCTCATCTTTCTATCTAACTTAGATCTTGAGTTATACTAATTTTTGTGTTTGTGCAGTGAAGATTTCTTGCCATTTTCAGAAGAAATCAGTAAGATTCCTCATGTTCTAAACTTTCCAACTTAAAGAGTCATATACCAAAAGATGGAGAATTTTAACAGCTTTTTAAAAATGTAAGCCTCATCTTTCTATCTAACTTAGATCTTGAGTTATACTAATTCTTGTGTTTGTGCAGTGGAGATTTCTTGCCATTTTCAGAAAAAATCAGTTAGATTCCTTATGTTCCAAACTTTCCAACTCAATGAGTCATATACCAAAAGATGGAGAATTTTATCAGCTTTTTAAAAATGTAAACCTCATCTTTCTATCTAACTTAGATCTTGAGTTATACTAATTCTTGTGTTTGTGCAGTGGAGATTTCTTGCCATTTTCAGAAGAAATCAGTTAGATTCCTCATGTTCCAAACTTTCCAACTCAATGAGTCATATACCAAAAGATGGAGAATTTTATCAGCTTTTTAAAAATGTAAACCTCATCTTTCTATCTAACTTAAATCTTGAGTTATACTAATTTTTGTGTTGGTGCAGTAAAGATTTCTTGCCATTTTCCGAAGAAATCAGTAAGATTCCTTATGTTCCAAATTTTCCAACTCAATGAGTCATATACCAAAAGATGGAGAATTTTATCAGCTTTTTAAAAATGTAAACCTCATCTTTCTATCTAACTTAGATCTTGAGTTATACTAATTCTTGTGTTTGTGCAGTGGAGATTTCTTGCCATTTTCAGAAGAAATCAGTTAGATTCCTCATGTTCCAAACTTTCCAACTCAATGAGTCATATACCAAAAGATGGAGAATTTTATCAGCTTTTTAAAAATGTAAACCTCATCTTTCTACCTAACTTAGATCTTGAGTTATACTAATCTTTGTGTTGGTGCAGTGAAGATTTCTTGCCATTTTCCGAAGATATCAGTAAGATTCCTTATGTTCCAAACTTTCCAACTCAATGAGTCATATACCAAAAGATGGAGAATTTTATCAGCTTTTTAAAAATGAAAACCCCATCTTTCTATCTAACTTAGATCTTGAGTTATACTAATTTTTGTGTTGGTGCAGTGAAGATTTCTTGCCATTTTCAGAAGAAATCAATTAGATTCCTTATGTTCCAAACTTTCCAACTCAATGAGTCATATACCAAAAAATGGAGAATTTTATCAGCTTTTTAAAAATGTAAACCTCATCTTTCTATCTAACTTAGATCTTGAGTTATACTAATTTTTGTGTTTGTGCAGTGAAGATTTCTTGCCATTTTCAGAAGAAATCAGTAAGATTCCTCATGTTCCAAATTTTCCAACTCAAAGAGTCATATACCAAAAGATGAAGAATTTTAACAGCTTTTCAAAAATGTAAGCCTCATCTTTCTATCTAACTTAGAACTTGAGTTATACTAATTTTTGTGTTTGTGCAGTGAAGATTCCTTGCCATTTTCAGAAGAAATCAGTAAGATTCCTTATGTTCCAAACTTTCCAACTCAATGAGTCACATACCAAAAGATGGAGAATTTTATCAGCTTTTTAAAAATGTAAACCTCATCTTTCTGTCTAACTTAGATCTTGAGTTATACTAATCTTTGTGTTGGTGCAGTGAAAATTTCTTGCCATTTTCCGAAGAAATCAGTAAGATTCCTTATGTTTCAACCTTTCCAACTCAAAGAGTCATATACCAAAAAATGAATAATTTTATCAGCTTCTTAAAAATGAAAACCCCATCTTTCTACCTAACTTAGATCTTGAGTTAGACTAATTTTTGTGTTTGTGCAGTGAAGATTTCTTGCCATTTTCAGAAGAAATCAGTAAGATTCCTTATGTTCCAAACTTTCCAACTCAAAGAGTCATATACCAAAAGATGGAGAATTTTATCAGCTTTTTAAAAATGAAAACCCCATCTTTCTAACTAACTTAGATCTTGAGTTAGACTAATTTTTGTGTTGGTGCAGTCTTGCCATTTGCAGAAGAAATCAGTTAGATTCCTTATGTTTCAAACTTTCCAACTCAATGAGTCATATACCAAAAGATGGAGAATTTTATCAGTTTTTTAAAAATGTAAACCTCATCTTTCTATCTAACTTAGATCTTGAGTTATACTAATTTTTGTGTTTGTGCAGTGAAGATTTCTTGCCATTTTCAGAAGAAATCAGTAAGATTCCTCATGTTCCAAACTTTCCAACTCAAAGAGTCATATACCAGAAGATGGAGAATTTTAACAGCTTTTTAAAAATGTAAGCCTCATCTTTCTATCTAACTTAGATCTTGAGTTATACTAATTTTTGTGTTTGTGCAGTGAAGATTTCTTGCCATTTTCAGAAGAAATCAGTTAGATTCTTTATGTTCCACACTTTCCAACTCAAAGAGTCATATACCGAAAGATGGAGAATTTTATTAGCTTTTTAAAAATGAAAACCCCATCTTTCTACCTAACTTAGATCTTGAGTTAGACTAATTTTTGTGTTGGTGCAGTCTTGCCATTTTCAGAAGAAATCAGTTAGATTTCTTATGTTCCAAACTTTCCAACTCAATGAGTCATATACCAAAAAATGGAGAATTTTATCAGCTTTTTAAAAATGTAAATCTCATCTTTCTATCTAACTTAAATCTTGAGTTATACTAATTTTTGTGTTGGTGCAGTAAAGATTTCTTGCCATTTTCCGAAGAAATCAGTAAGATTCCTTATGTTCCAAACTTTCCAACTCAATGAGTCATATACCAAAAGATGGAGAATTTTATCAGCTTTTTAAAAATGTAAACCTCATCTTTCTATCTAACTTAGATCTTGAGTTATACTAATTCTTGTGTTTGTGCAGTGGAGATTTCTTGCCATTTTCAGAAGAAATCAGTTAGATTCCTCATGTTCCAAACTTTCCAATTCAATGAGTCATATACCAAAAGATGGAGAATTTTATCAGCTTTTTAAAAATGTAAACCTCATCTTTCTACCTAACTTAGATCTTGAGTTATACTAATTTTTGTGTTTGTGCAGTGAAGATTTCTTGCCATTTTTAGAAGAAATCAGTAAGATTCCTTATGTTCCAAATTTTCCAACTCAAAGAGTCATATACCAAAAGATGGAGAATTTTAACAGCTTTTCAAAAATGTAAGCCTCATCCTTCTATCTAACTTAGAACTTGAGTTATACTAATTTTTGTGTTTGTGCAGTGAAGATTCCTTGCCATTTTCAGAAGAAATCAGTAAGATTCCTTATGTTTCAAACTTTCCAACTCAATGAGTCACATACCAAAAGATGGAGAATTTTATCAGCTTTTTAAAAATGTAAACCTCATCTTTCTGTCTAACTTAGATCTTGAGTTATACTAATCTTTGTGTTGGTGCAGTGAAAATTTCTTGCCATTTTCCGAAGAAATCAGTAAGATTCCTTATGTTCCAACCTTTCCAACTCAAAGTGTCATATACCAAAAGATGAAGAATTTTATCAGCTTTTTAAAAATGAAAACCCCATCTTTCTACCTAACTTAGATCTTGAGTTAGACTAATTTTTGTGTTGGTGCAGTCTTGCCATTTTCAGAAGAAATCAGTTAGATTCCTTATGTTCCAAATTTTCCAACTCAATGAGTCATATACCAAAAGATGGAGAATTTTAACAGATTTTCAAAAATGTAAGCCTCATCTTTCTATCTTACTTAGATCTTGAGTTATACTAATTTTTGTGTTGGTGCAGTAAAGATTTCTTGCCATTTTCCGAAGAAATCAGTAAGATTCCTTATGTTCCAAACTTTCCAACTCAATGAGTCATATACCAAAAGATGGAGAATTTTATCAGCTTTTTAAAAATGTAAACCTCATCTTTGTATCTAACTTAGATCTTGAGTTATACTAATTCTTGTGTTTGTGCAGTGGAGATTTCTTGCCATTTTCAGAAGAAATCAGTTAGATTCCTCATGTTCCAAACTTCCCAACTCAATGAGTCATATACCAAAAGATGGAAAATTTTATCAGCTTTTTAAAAATGTAAACCTCATCTTTCTATCTAACTTAAATCTTGAGTTAGACTAATTTTTGTGTTGGTGCAGTCTTGCCATTTTCAGAAGAAATCAGTTAGATTCCTTATGTTCCAAATTTTCCAACTCAATGAGTCATATACCAAAAGATGGAGAATTTTAACAGATTTTCAAAAATGTAAGCCTCATCTTTCTATCTTACTTAGATCTTGAGTTATACTAATTTTTGTGTTGGTGCAGTAAAGATTTCTTGCCATTTTCCGAAGAAATCAGTAAGATTCCTTATGTTCCAAATTTTCCAACTCATTGAGTCACATACCAAAAGATGGAGAATTTTATCAGCTTTTTAAAAATGTAAACCTCATCTTTCTATCTAACTTAGATCTTGAGTTATACTAATCTTTGTGTTGGTGCAGTGAAAATTTTTTGCCATTTTCCGAAGAAATCAGTAAGATTCCTTATGTTCCAACTTTTCCAACTCAAAGAGTCATATACCAAAAGATGAAGAATTTTATCAGATTTTTAAAAATGAAAACCCCATCTTTCTACCTAACTTAGATCTTGAGTTAGACTAATTTTTGTGTTGGTGCAGTCTTGCCATTTTCAGAAGAAATCAGTTAGATTCCTTATGTTCCAAATTTTCCAACTCAAAGTGTCATAAACCGAAAGATGGAGAATTTTATCAGCTTTTTAAAAATGAAAACCCCATCTTTCTACCTAACTTAGATCTTGAGTTAGACTAATTTTTGTGTTGGTGCAGTCTTGCCATTTTCAGAAGAAATCAGTTAGATTCCTTATGTTCCAAATTTTCCAACTCAATGAGTCATATACCAAAAGATGGAGAATTTTAACAGATTTTCAAAAATGTAAGCCTCATCTTTCTATCTTACTTAGATCTTGAGTTATACTAATTTTTGTGTTGGTGCAGTAAAGATTTCTTGCCATTTTCCGAAGAAATCAGTAAGATTCCTTATGTTCCAAATTTTCCAACTCATTGAGTCACATACCAAAAGATGGAGAATTTTATCAGCTTTTTAAAAATGTAAACCTCATCTTTCTATCTAACTTAGATCTTGAGTTATACTAATCTTTGTGTTGGTGCAGTGAAAATTTTTTGCCATTTTCCGAAGAAATCAGTAAGATTCCTTATGTTCCAACCTTTCCAACTCAAAGAGTCATATACCAAAAGATGAAGAATTTTATCAGATTTTTAAAAATGAAAACCCCATCTTTCTACCTAACTTAGATCTTGAGTTAGACTAATTTTTGTGTTGGTGCAGTCTTGCCATTTTCAGAAGAAATCAGTTAGATTCCTTATGTTCCAAATTTTCCAACTCAATGAGTCATATACCAAAAGATGGAGAATTTTAACAGATTTTCAAAAATGTAAGCCTCATCTTTCTATCTAACTTAGATCTTGAGTTATACTAATTTTTGTGTTTGTGCAGTGAAGATTTCTTGCCATTTTCAGAAGAAATCAGTTAGATTCCTTATGTTCCAAACTTTCCAACTCAAAGTGTCATATACCGAAAGATGGAGAATTTTATCAGCTTTTTAAAAATGAAAACCCCATCTTTCTACCTAACTTAGATCTTGAGTTAGACTAATTTTTGTGTTGGTGCAGTCTTGCCATTTTCAGAAGAAATCAGTTAGATTCCTTATGTTTCAAACTTTCCAACTCAATGAGTCATATACCAAAAGATGGAGAATTTTATCACCTTTTTAAAAATGTAAACCTCATCTTTCTATCTACCTTAGATCTTGAGTTATACTAATTTTTGTGTTGGTGCAATAAAGATTTCTTGCCATTTTCAGAAGAAATCAGTTAGATTCCTTATGTTCCAAACTTTCCAACTCAAAGAGTCATATACCGAAAGATGGAGAATTTTATCAGCTTTTTAAAAATGTAAACCTCATCTTTCTACCTAACTTAGATCTTGAGTTATACTAATTTTTGTGTTTGTGCAGTGAAGATTTCTTGCCATTTTCAGAAGAAATCAGTAAGATTCCTCATGTTCCAAATTTTTCAACTCAAAGAGTCATATACCAAAAGATGGAGAATTTTAACAGCTTTTCAAAAATGTAAGCCTCATCTTTCTATCTAACTTAGAACTTGAGTTATACTAATTTTTGTGTTTGTGCAGTGAAGATTCCTTGCCATTTTCAGAAGAAATCAGTAAGATTCCTTATGTTCCAAACTTTTCAACTCAATGAGTCACATACCAAAAGATGGAGAATTTTATCAGCTTTTTAAAAATGTAAACCTCATCTTTCTGTCTAACTTAGATCTTGAGTTATACTAATCTTTGTGTTGGTGCAGTGAAAATTTCTTGCCATTTTCCGAAGAAATCAGTAAGATTCCTTATGTTCCAACCTTTCCAACTCAAAGTGTCATATACCAAAAGATGAAGAATTTTATCAGCTTTTTAAAAATGAAAACCCCATCTTTCTACCTAACTTAGATCTTGAGTTAGACTAATTTTTGTGTTGGTGCAGTCTTGCCATTTTCAGAAGAAATCAGTTAGATTTCTTATGTTCCAAACTTTCCAACTCAATGAGTCATATACCAAAAAATGGAGAATTTTATCAGCTTTTTAAAAATGTAAACCTCATCTTTCTATCTAACTTAAATCTTGAGTTATACTAATTTTTGTGTTGGTGCAGTAAAGATTTCTTGCCATTTTCCGAAGAAATCAGTAAGATTCCTTATGTTCCAAACTTTCCAACTCAATGAGTCATATACCAAAAGATGGAGAATTTTAACAGCTTTTCAAAAATGTAAGTCTCATCTTTCTATCTAACTTAGAACTTGAGTTATACTAATTTTTGTGTTTGTGCAGTGAAGATTCCTTGCCATTTTCAGAAGAAATCAGTAAGATTCCTTATGTTCCAAACTTTCCAACTCAATGAGTCACATACCAAAAGATGGAGAATTTTATCAGCTTTTTAAAAATGTAAACCTCATCTTTCTGTCTAACTTAGATCTTGAGTTATACTAATCTTTGTGTTGGTGCAGTGAAAATTTCTTGCCATTTTCCGAAGAAATCAGTAAGATTCCTTATGTTCCAACCTTTCCAACTCAAAGTGTCATATACCAAAAGATGAAGAATTTTATCAGCTTTTTAAAAATGAAAACCCCATCTTTCTACCTAACTTAGATCTTGAGTTAGACTAATTTTTGTGTTGGTGCAGTCTTGCCATTTTCAGAAGAAATCAGTTAGATTCCTTATGTTCCAAATTTTCCAACTCAATGAGTCATATACCAAAAGATGGAGAATTTTAACAGATTTTCAAAAATGTAAGCCTCATCTTTCTATCTTACTTAGATCTTGAGTTATACTAATTTTTGTGTTGGTGCAGTAAAGATTTCTTGCCATTTTCCGAAGAAATCAGTAAGATTCCTTATGTTCCAAATTTTCCAACTCATTGAGTCACATACCAAAAGATGGAGAATTTTATCAGCTTTTTAAAAATGTAAACCTTATCTTTCTATCTAACTTAGATCTTGAGTTATACTAATCTTTGTGTTGGTGCAGTGAAAATTTTTTGCCATTTTCCGAAGAAATCAGTAAGATTCCTTATGTTCCAACCTTTCCAACTCAAAGAGTCATATACCAAAAGATGAAGAATTTTATCAGATTTTTAAAAATGAAAACCCCATCTTTCTACCTAACTTAGATCTTGAGTTAGACTAATTTTTGTGTTGGTGCAGTCTTGCCATTTTCAGAAGAAATCAGTTAGATTCCTTATGTTCCAAATTTTCCAACTCAATGAGTCATATACCAAAAGATGGAGAATTTTAACAGATTTTCAAAAATGTAAGCCTCATCTTTCTATCTAACTTAGATCTTGAGTTATACTAATTTTTGTGTTTGTGCAGTGAAGATTTCTTGCCATTTTCAGAAGAAATCAGTTAGATTCCTTATGTTCCAAACTTTCCAACTCAAAGTGTCATATACCGAAAGATGGAGAATTTTATCAGCTTTTTAAAAATGAAAACCCCATCTTTCTACCTAACTTAGATCTTGAGTTAGACTAATTTTTGTGTTGGTGCAGTCTTGCCATTTTCAGAAGAAATCAGTTAGATTCCTTATGTTTCAAACTTTCCAACTCAATGAGTCATATACCAAAAGATGGAGAATTTTATCAGCTTTTTAAAAATGTAAACCTCATCTTTCTATCTAACTTAGATCTTGAGTTATACTAATTTTTGTGTTGGTGCAATAAAGATTTCTTGCCATTTTCAGAAGAAATCAGTTAGATTCCTTATGTTCCAAACTTTCCAACTCAAAGAGTCATATCTCAAAAGATGGAGAATTTTATCAGCTTTTTAAAAATGTAAACCTCATCTTTCTACCTAACTTAGATCTTGAGTTATACTAATTTTTGTGTTTGTGCAGTGAAGATTTCTTGCCATTTTCAGAAGAAATCAGTAAGATTCCTCATGTTCCAAATTTTCCAACTCAAAGAGTCATATACCAAAAGATAGAGAATTTTAACAGCTTTTCAAAAATGTAAGCCTCATCTTTCTATCTAACTTAGAACTTGAGTTATACTAATTTTTGTGTTTGTGCAGTAAAGATTCCTTGCCATTTTCAGAAGAAATCAGTAAGATTCCTTATGTTCCAAACTTTCCAACTCAATGAGTCACATACCAAAAGATGGAGAATTTTATCAGCTTTTTAAAAATGTAAACCTCATCTTTTTGTCTAACTTAGATCTTGAGTTATACTAATCTTTGTGTTGGTGCAGTGAAAATTTCTTGCCATTTTCCGAAGAAATCAGTAAGATTCCTTATGTTCCAACCTTTCCAACTCAAAGTGTCATATACCAAAAGATGAAGAATTTTATCAGCTTTTTAAAAATGAAAACCTCATCTTTCTACCTAACTTAGATCTTGAGTTAGACTAATTTTTGTGTTGGTGCAGTCTTGCCATTTTCAGAAGAAATCAGTTAGATTTCTTATGTTCCAAACTTTCCAACTCAATGAGTCATATACCAAAAAATGGAGAATTTTATCAGCTTTTTAAAAATGTAAACCTCATCTTTCTATCTAACTTAAATCTTGAGTTATACTAATTTTTGTGTTGGTGCAGTAAAGATTTCTTGCCATTTTCCGAAGAAATCAGTAAGATTCCTTATGTTCCAAACTTTCCAACTCAATGAGTCATATACCAAAAGATGGAGAATTTTATCAGCTTTTTAAAAATGTAAACCTCATCTTTCTATCTAACTTAGATCTTGAGTTATACTAATTCTTGTGTTTGTGCAGTGGAGATTTCTTGCCATTTTCAGAAGAAATCAGTTAGATTCCTCATGTTCCAAACTTTCCAACTCAATGAGTCATATACCAAAAGATGGAGAATTTTAACAGCTTTTCAAAAATGTAAGCCTCATCTTTCTATCTAACTTAGAACTTGAGTTATACTAATTTTTGTGTTTGTGCAGTGAAGATTCCTTGCCATTTTCAGAAGAAATCAGTAAGATTCCTTATGTTCCAAACTTTCCAACTCAATGAGTCACATACCAAAAGATGGAGAATTTTATCAGCTTTTTAAAAATGTAAACCTCATCTTTCTGTCTAACTTAGATCTTGAGTTATACTAATCTTTGTGTTGGTGCAGTGAAAATTTCTTGCCATTTTCCGAAGAAATCAGTAAGATTCCTTATGTTCCAACCTTTCCAACTCAAAGTGTCATATACCAAAAGATGAAGAATTTTATCAGCTTTTTAAAAATGAAAACCCCATCTTTCTACCTAACTTAGATCTTGAGTTAGACTAATTTTTGTGTTGGTGCAGTCTTGCCATTTTCAGAAGAAATCAGTTAGATTCCTTATGTTCCAAATTTTCCAACTCAATGAGTCATATACCAAAAGATGGAGAATTTTAACAGATTTTCAAAAATGTAAGCCTCATCTTTCTATCTTACTTAGATCTTGAGTTATACTAATTTTTGTGTTGGTGCAGTAAAGATTTCTTGCCATTTTCCGAAGAAATCAGTAAGATTCCTTATGTTCCAAACTTTCCAACTCAATGAGTCATATACCAAAAGATGGAGAATTTTATCAGCTTTTTAAAAATGTAAACCTCATCTTTGTATCTAACTTAGATCTTGAGTTATACTAATTCTTGTGTTTGTGCAGTGGAGATTTCTTGCCATTTTCAGAAGAAATCAGTTAGATTCCTCATGTTCCAAACTTCCCAACTCAATGAGTCATATACCAAAAGATGGAAAATTTTATCAGCTTTTTAAAAATGTAAACCTCATCTTTCTATCTAACTTAAATCTTGAGTTAGACTAATTTTTGTGTTGGTGCAGTCTTGCCATTTTCAGAAGAAATCAGTTAGATTCCTTATGTTCCAAATTTTCCAACTCAATGAGTCATATACCAAAAGATGGAGAATTTTAACAGATTTTCAAAAATGTAAGCCTCATCTTTCTATCTTACTTAGATCTTGAGTTATACTAATTTTTGTGTTGGTGCAGTAAAGATTTCTTGCCATTTTCCGAAGAAATCAGTAAGATTCCTTATGTTCCAAATTTTCCAACTTATTGAGTCACATACCAAAAGATGGAGAATTTTATCAGCTTTTTAAAAATGTAAACCTCATCTTTCTATCTAACTTAGATCTTGAGTTATACTAATCTTTGTGTTGGTGCAGTGAAAATTTTTTGCCATTTTCCGAAGAAATCAGTAAGATTCCTTATGTTCCAACCTTTCCAACTCAAAGAGTCATATACCAAAAGATGAAGAATTTTATCAGATTTTTAAAAATGAAAACCCCATCTTTCTACCTAACTTAGATCTTGAGTTAGACTAATTTTTGTGTTGGTGCAGTCTTGCCATTTTCAGAAGAAATCAGTTAGATTCCTTATGTTCCAAATTTTCCAACTCAAAGTGTCATATACCGAAAGATGGAGAATTTTATCAGCTTTTTAAAAATGAAAACCCCATCTTTCTACCTAACTTAGATCTTGAGTTAGACTAATTTTTGTGTTGGTGCAGTCTTGCCATTTTCAGAAGAAATCAGTTAGATTCCTTATGTTCCAAACTTTCCAACTCAATGAGTCATATACCAAAAGATGGAGAATTTTATCAGCTTTTTAAAAATGTAAACCTCATCTTTCTGTCTAACTTAGATCTTGAGTTATACTAATTTTTGTGTTGGTGCAATAAAGATTTCTTGCCATTTTCAGAAGAAATCAGTTAGATTCCTTATGTTCCAAACTTTCCAACTCAATGAGTCATATACCAAAAGATGGAGAATTTTATCAGCTTTTTAAAAATGTAAACCTCATCTTTCTATCTAACTTAGATCTTGAGTTATACTAATTTTTGTGTTGGTGCAATAAAGATTTCTTGCCATTTTCAGAAGAAATCAGTAAGATTCCTTATGTTCCAACCTTTCCAACTCAAAGAGTCATATACCAAAAAATGAAGAATTTTATCAGATTTTTAAAAATGAAAACCCCATCTTTCTACCTAACTTAGATCTTGAGTTAGACTAATTTTTGTGTTGGTGCAGTCTTGCCATTTTCAGAAGAAATCAGTTAGATTCCTTATGTTCCAAATTTTCCAACTCAAAGTGTCATATACCGAAAGATGGAGAATTTTATCAGCTTTTTAAAAATGAAAACCCCATCTTTCTACCTAACTTAGATCTTGAGTTAGACTAATTTTTGTGTTGGTGCAGTCTTGCCATTTTCAGAAGAAATCAGTTAGATTCCTTATGTTCCAAACTTTCCAACTCAATGAGTCATATACCAAAAGATGGAGAATTTTATCAGCTTCTTAAAAATGAAAACCCCATCTTTCTACCTAACTTAGATCTTGAGTTAGACTAATTTTTGTGTTGGTGCAATAAAGATTTCTTGCCATTTTCAGAAGAAATCAGTTAGATTCCTTATGTTCCAAACTTTCCAACTCAATGAGTCATATACCAAAAAATGGAGAATTTTATCAGCTTTTTAAAAATGTAAACCTCATCTTTCTATCTAACTTAGATCTTGAGTTATACTAGTTTTTGTGTTTGTGCAGTGAAGATTTCTTGCCATTTTCAGAAGAAATCAGTTAGATTCTTTATGTCCCAAACTTTCCAAATTAAAGAGTCATATACCGAAAGATGGAGAATTTTATCAGCTTTTTAAAAATGAAAACCCCATCTTTCTACCTAACTTAGATCTTGAGTTAGACTAATTTTTGTGTTGGTGCAGTCTTGCCATTTTCAGAAGAAATCAGTTAGATTCCTTATGTTCCAAATTTTCCAACTCAATGAGTCATATACCAAAAGATGGAGAATTTTAACAGATTTTCAAAAATGTAAGCCTCATCTTTCTATCTTACTTAGATCTTGAGTTATACTAATTTTTGTGTTGGTGCAGTAAAGATTTCTTGCCATTTTCCGAAGAAATCAGTAAGATTCCTTATGTTCCAAATTTTGCAACTCATTGAGTCACATACCAAAAGATGGAGAATTTTATCAGCTTTTTAAAAATGTAAACCTCATCTTTCTATCTAACTTAGATCTTGAGTTATACTAATCTTTGTGTTGGTGCAGTGAAAATTTTTTGCCATTTTCCGAAGAAATCAGTAAGATTCCTTATGTTCCAACCTTTCCAACTCAAAGAGTCATATACCAAAAGATGAAGAATTTTATCAGATTTTTAAAAATGAAAACCCCATCTTTCTACCTAACTTAGATCTTGAGTTAGACTAATTTTTGTGTTGGTGCAGTCTTGCCATTTTCAGAAGAAATCAGTTAGATTCCTTATGTTCCAAATTTTCCAACTCAATGAGTCATATACCAAAAGATGGAGAATTTTAACAGATTTTCAAAAATGTAAGCCTCATCTTTCTATCTAACTTAGATCTTGAGTTATACTAATTTTTGTGTTTGTGCAGTGAAGATTTCTTGCCATTTTCAGAAGAAATCAGTTAGATTCCTTATGTTCCAAACTTTCCAACTCAAAGTGTCATATACCGAAAGATGGAGAATTTTATCAGCTTTTTAAAAATGAAAACCCCATCTTTCTACCTAACTTAGATCTTGAGTTAGACTAATTTTTGTGTTGGTGCAGTCTTGCCATTTTCAGAAGAAATCAGTTAGATTCCTTATGTTCCAAACTTTCCAACTCAATGAGTCATATACCAAAAGATGGAGAATTTTATCAGCTTTTTAAAAATGTAAACCTCATCTTTCTATCTAACTTAGATCTTGAGTTATACTAATTTTTGTGTTGGTGCAATAAAGATTTCTTGCCATTTTCAGAAGAAATCAGTTAGATTCCTTATGTTCCAAACTTTCCAACTCAAAGAGTCATATACCGAAAGATGGAGAATTTTATCAGCTTCTTAAAAATGAAAACCCCATCTTTCTACCTAACTTAGATCTTGAGTTAGACTAATTTTTGTGTTTGTGCAGTGAAGATTTCTTGCCATTTTCAGAAGAAATCAGTAAGATTCCTTATGTTCCAAACTTTCCAACTCAAAGAGTCATATACCAAAAGATGGAGAATTTTATCAGCTTTTTAAAAATGAAAACCCCATCTTTCTACCTAACTTAGATCTTGAGTTAGACTAATTTTTGTGTTGGTGCAGTCTTGCCATTTTCAGAAGAAATCAGTTAGATTCCTTATGTTCCAAATTTTCCAACTCAATGAGTCATATACCAAAAGATGGAGAATTTTAACAGATTTTCAAAAATGTAAGCCTCATCTTTCTATCTTACTTAGATCTTGAGTTATACTAATTTTTGTGTTGGTGCAGTAAAGATTTCTTGCCATTTTCCGAAGAAATCAGTAAGATTCCTTATGTTCCAAATTTTCCAACTCATTGAGTCACATACCAAAAAATGGAGAATTTTATCAGCTTTTTAAAAATGTAAACCTCATCTTTCTATCTAACTTAGATCTTGAGTTATACTAATCTTTGTGTTTGTGCAGTGAAGATTTCTTGCCATTTTCAGAAGAAATCAGTTAGATTCTTTATGTCCCAAATTTTCCAACTTAAAGAGTCATATACCGAAAGATGGAGAATTTTATCAGCTTTTTAAAAATGAAAACCCCATCTTTCTACCTAACTTAGATCTTGAGTTAGACTAATTTTTGTGTTGGTGCAATAAAGATTTCTTGCCATTTTCAGAAGAAATCAGTTAGATTCCTTATGTTCCAAACTTTCCAACTCAAAGAGTCATATACCGAAAGATGGAGAATTTTATCAGCTTCTTAAAAATGAAAACCCCATCTTTCTACCTAACTTAGATCTTGAGTTAGACTAATTTTTGTGTTTGTGCAGTGAAGATTTCTTGCCATTTTCAGAAGAAATCAGTAAGATTCCTTATGTTCCAAACTTTCCAACTCAAAGAGTCATATACCAAAAGATGGAGAATTTTATCAGCTTTTTAAAAATGAAAACCCCATCTTTCTACCTAACTTAGATCTTGAGTTAGACTAATTTTTGTGTTGGTGCAGTCTTGCCATTTTCAGAAGAAATCAGTTAGATTCCTTATGTTCCAAATTTTCCAACTTAATGAGTCATATACCAAAAGATGGAGAATTTTATCAGCTTTTTAAAAATGTAAACCTCATCTTTCTGTCTAACTTAGATCTTGAGTTATACTAATCTTTGTGTTGGTGCAGTGAAAATTTCTTGCCATTTTCCGAAGAAATCAGTAAGATTCCTTATGTTCCAACCTTTCCAACTCAAAGAGTCATATACCAAAAGATGAAGAATTTTATCAGCTTCTTAAAAATGAAAACCCCATCTTTCTACCTAACTTAGATCTTGAGTTAGACTAATTTTTGTGTTTGTGCAGTGAAAATTTCTTGCCATTTTCCGAAGAAATCAGTAAGATTCCTTATGTTCCAACCTTTCCAACTCAAAGAGTCATATACCAAAAGATGAAGAATTTTATCAGCTTCTTAAAAATGAAAACCCCATCTTTCTACCTAACTTAGATCTTGAGTTAGACTAATTTTTGTGTTTGTGCAGTGAAGATTTCTTGCCATTTTCAGAAGAAATCAGTAAGATTCCTTATGTTCCAAACTTTCCAACTCAAAGAGTCATATACCAAAAGATGGAGAATTTTATCAGCTTTTTAAAAATGAAAACCCCATCTTTCTAACTAACTTAGATCTTGAGTTAGACTAATTTTTGTGTTGGTGCAGTCTTGCCATTTTCAGAAGAAATCAGTTAGATTCCTTATGTTCCAAACTTTCCAACTCAATGAGTCATATACCAGAAGATGGAGAATTTTATCAGCTTTTTAAAAATGTAAACCTCATCTTTCTATCTAACTTAGATCTTGAGTTATACTAATTTTTGTGTTTGTGCAGTGAAGATTTCTTGCCATTTTCAGAAGAAATCAGTTAGATTCCTTATGTTCCAAACTTTCCAACTCAATGAGTCATATACCAGAAGATGGAGAATTTTATCAGCTTTTTAAAAATGTAAACCTCATCTTTCTATCTAACTTAGATCTTGAGTTATACTAATTTTTGTGTTTGTGCAGTGAAGATTTCTTGCCATTTTCAGAAGAAATCAGTAAGATTCCTCATGTTCCAAACTTTCCAACTCAAAGAGTCATATACCAGAAGATGGAGAATTTTAACAGCTTTTTAAAAATGTAAGCCTCATCTTTCTATCTAACTTAGATCTTGAGTTATACTAATTTTTGTGTTTGTGCAGTGAAGATTTCTTGCCATTTTCAGAAGAAATCAGTTAGATTCTTTATGTTCCACACTTTCCAACTCAAAGAGTCATATACCGAAAGATGGAGAATTTTATTAGCTTTTTAAAAATGAAAACCCCATCTTTCTACCTAACTTAGATCTTGAGTTAGACTAATTTTTGTGTTGGTGCAGTCTTGCCATTTTCAGAAGAAATCAGTTAGATTTCTTATGTTCCAAACTTTCCAACTCAATGAGTCATATACCAAAAAATGGAGAATTTTATCAGCTTTTTAAAAATGTAAATTTCATCTTTCTATCTAACTTAAATCTTGAGTTATACTAATTTTTGTGTTGGTGCAGTAAAGATTTCTTGCCATTTTCCGAAGAAATCAGTAAGATTCCTTATGTTCCAAACTTTCCAACTCAATGAGTCATATACCAAAAGATGGAGAATTTTATCAGCTTTTTAAAAATGTAAACCTCATCTTTCTATCTAACTTAGATCTTGAGTTATACTAATTCTTGTGTTTGTGCAGTGGAGATTTCTTGCCATTTTCCGAAGAAATCAGTAAGATTCCTTATGTTCCAAACTTTCCAACTCAATGAGTCATATACCAAAAGATGGAGAATTTTATCAGCTTTTTAAAAATGTAAACCTCATCTTTCTATCTAACTTAGATCTTGAGTTATACTAATTCTTGTGTTTGTGCAGTGGAGATTTCTTGCCATTTTCAGAAGAAATCAGTAAGATTCCTCATGTTCCAAACTTTCCAACTCAATGAGTCATATACCAAAAGATGGAGAATTTTATCAGCTTTTTAAAAATGTAAGCCTCATCTTTCTATCTAACTTAGATCTTGAGTTATACTAATTTTTGTGTTTGTGCAGTGAAGATTTCTTGCCATTTTCAGAAGAAATCAGTTAGATTCCTTATGTTCCAAACTTTCCAACTCAAAGTGTCATATACCGAAAGATGGAGAATTTTATCAGCTTTTTAAAAATGTAAACCTCATCTTTCTACCTAACTTAGATCTTGAGTTATACTAATCTTTGTGTTGGTGCAGTGAAGATTTCTTGCCATTTTCCGAAGATATCAGTAAGATTCCTTATGTTCCAAACTTTCCAACTCAATGAGTCATATACCAAAAGATGGAGAATTTTATCAGCTTTTTAAAAATGAAAACCCCATCTTTCTATCTAACTTAGATCTTGAGTTATACTAATTTTTGTGTTTGTGCAGTGAAGATTTCTTGCCATTTTCAGAAGAAATCAGTAAGATTCCTCATGTTCCAAATTTTCCAACTCAAAGAGTCATATACCAAAAGATGGAGAATTTTAACAGCTTTTCAAAAATGTAAGCCTCATCTTTCTATCTAACTTAGAACTTGAGTTATACTAATTTTTGTGTTTGTGCAGTGAAGATTCCTTGCCATTTTCAGAAGAAATCAGTAAGATTCCTTATGTTCCAAACTTTCCAACTCAATGAGTCACATACCAAAAGATGGAGAATTTTATCAGCTTTTTAAAAATGTAAACCTCATCTTTCTGTCTAACTTAGATCTTGAGTTATACTAATCTTTGTGTTGGTGCAGTGAAAATTTCTTGCCATTTTCCGAAGAAATCAGTAAGATTCCTTATGTTCCAACCTTTCCAACTCAAAGAGTCATATACCAAAAGATGAAGAATTTTATCAGCTTCTTAAAAATGAAAACCCCATCTTTCTACCTAACTTAGATCTTGAGTTAGACTAATTTTTGTGTTTGTGCAGTGAAGATTTCTTGCCATTTTCAGAAGAAATCAGTAAGATTCCTTATGTTCCAAACTTTCCAACTCAAAGAGTCATATACCAAAAGATGGAGAATTTTATCAGCTTTTTAAAAATAAAAACCCCATTTTTCTAACTAACTTAGATCTTGAGTTAGACTAATTTTTGTGTTGGTGCAGTCTTGCCATTTTCAGAAGAAATCAGTTAGATTCCTTATGTTCCAAACTTTCCAACTCAATGAGTCATATACCAAAAGATGGAGAATTTTATCAGCTTTTTAAAAATGTAAACCTCATCTTTCTGTCTAACTTAGATCTTGAGTTATACTAATCTTTGTGTTGGTGCAGTGAAAATTTCTTGCCATTTTCCGAAGAAATCAGTAAGATTCCTTATGTTCCAACCTTTCCAACTCAAAGAGTCATATACCAAAAGATGAAGAATTTTATCAGCTTCTTAAAAATGAAAACCCCATCTTTCTACCTAACTTAGATCTTGAGTTAGACTAATTTTTGTGTTTGTGCAGTGAAGATTTCTTGCCATTTTCAGAAGAAATCAGTAAGATTCCTCATGTTCCAAATTTTCCAACTCAAAGAGTCATATACCAAAAGATGGAGAATTTTAACAGCTTTTCAAAAATGTATGCCTCATCTTTCTATCTAACTTAGAACTTGAGTTATACTAATTTTTGTGTTTGTGCATTGAAGATTTCTTGCCATTTTCAGAAGAAATCAGTTAGATTCCTTATGTTCCAAACTTTCCAACTTAAAGAGTCATATACCGAAAGATGGAGAATTTTATCAGCTTTTTAAAAATGTAAGCCTCATCTTTCTATCTAACTTAGAACTTGAGTTATACTAATTTTTGTGTTTGTGCAGTGAAGAATCCTTGCCATTTTCAGAAGAAATCAGTAAGATTCCTTATGTTCCAAATTTTCCAACTCATTGAGTCACATACCAAAAGATGGAGAATTTTATCAGCTTTTTAAAAATGTAAACCTCATCTTTCTATCTAACTTAGATCTTGAGTTATACTAATCTTTGTGTTGGTGCAGTGAAAATTTTTTGCCATTTTCCGAAGAAATCAGTAAGATTCCTTATGTTCCAACCTTTCCAACTCAAAGAGTCATATACCAAAAGATGAAGAATTTTATCAGATTTTTAAAAATGAAAACCCCATCTTTCTACCTAACTTAGATCTTGAGTTAGACTAATTTTTGTGTTGGTGCAGTCTTGCCATTTTCAGAAGAAATCAGTTAGATTCCTTATGTTCCAAATTTTCCAACTCAATGAGTCATATACCAAAAGATGGAGAATTTTAACAGATTTTCAAAAATGTAAGCCTCATCTTTCTATCTAACTTAGATCTTGAGTTATACTAATTTTTGTGTTTGTGCAGTGAAGATTTCTTGCCATTTTCAGAAGAAATCAGTTAGATTCCTT
>CATORM010000163.1:7500-13867 GCA_951805265.1 Schizotus pectinicornis
ATTAGAGAGTTACTTTCGAACAGACGACGACATTTGGCACTCTACTTGCATGCAATTCCGTCCTGACAGCAAACTGAGGAGGAGCATGCGTATGCTTATGCCAGGCGCTCGTCGTCCTTAAAGCTCTACTGAGAACTCAACTTTTAAGAACTTTTGCGAAAGATACCCGGACGTTTAACCATGGCAGTACCTTTCGGCAATCGGGCGAATATCATTTAAAACCTCCGGAAGCGGCGCCACCACGGGCGCTCCGCGTTCCTTCTACCGGTCCGCAAGATGACCAGACGAAAGAGAGAACAACGTCCTTTACAAGACGGTCTCTTCTTTGCGTTCCAGCACCAGCGGTAACCGATCCAGGTACCCGAGAGTTTTACATACTCTCCTTTTTAGAACGGTCTTTCCGTTCGTTTAGTCACTTCGAAATAATTCGAAGGTAGTTCGCAAAGAACGGCGTCAGTACACGACGGAATCGAGTGTGTATGTTTATAACATCCGTTCTAACGAACGGTCAGTTTAACAACGCAACTACGGATTCCACGTGCACGAAACTGCGACTCTCCTGCCGAACGGCAAGGCTAGTCGTCTTTCCGTTCAGAGCTTTACGTTCGACAATTTTATTCGTGTAAGGAACACGGTAATGATCCTTCCGCAGGTTCACCTACGGAAACCTTGTTACGACTTTTACTTCCTCTAAATGATCAAGTTTGGTCATCTTCTCAGCAACATCGGTGACGCCGAAACGCCACCGCGTACCGATCCGAAGACCTCACTAAATCATTCAATCGGTAGTAGCGACGGGCGGTGTGTACAAAGGGCAGGGACGTAATCAACGCGAGCTTATGACTCGCGCTTACTGGGAATTCCTCGTTCATGGGGAACAATTGCAAGCCCCAATCCCTAGCACGAAGGAGCTTCAACGGGTTACCCGGTCCGTTCGGACAGGGATCACACGTTGATTCCTTCAGTGTAGCGCGCGTGCGGCCCAGAACATCTAAGGGCATCACAGACCTGTTATTGCTCAATCTCGTGCGGCTAGAAGCCGCCTGTCCCTCTAAGAAGAATTGTTTGTACGCCGACAGTAAAAACCGCGCGCGGAAACCGAGCGAACTCGGAACCGGCGGGCATTTAAGATGTCGAAATACGCCTATTTAGCAGGCTAGAGTCTCGTTCGTTATCGGAATTAACCAGACAAATCGCTCCACCAACTAAGAACGGCCATGCACCACCACCCACCGAATCAAGAAAGAGCTCTCAATCTGTCAATCCTTCCGGTGTCCGGGCCTGGTGAGGTTTCCCGTGTTGAGTCAAATTAAGCCGCAGGCTCCACTCCTGGTGGTGCCCTTCCGTCAATTCCTTTAAGTTTCAGCTTTGCAACCATACTTCCCCCGGAACCCAAAAGCTTTGGTTTCCCGGAAGCTGCCCGCCGAGTCATCGGAGGAACGTCGGCGGATCGCTAGCTGGCATCGTTTATGGTTAGAACTAGGGCGGTATCTGATCGCCTTCGAACCTCTAACTTTCGTTCTTGATCAATGAAAGCGTTTTTGGCAAATGCTTTCGCTTCTGTCCGTCTTGCGACGATCCAAGAATTTCACCTCTAACGTCGCAATACGAATGCCCCCATCCGTTCCTATTAATCATTACCTCGGGGTTCCGAAAACCAACAAAATAGAACCGAGGTCCTATTCCATTATTCCATGCACACATATTCAGGCAATGTTTTAGCCTGCTTTAAGCACTCTAATTTGTTCAAAGTAAACGTGCCGGCCCACCTCGACACTCAGTGAAGAGCACCGCGGCGGGATTGAGTTGGGCCGCCCTTTCAAGCTAAGCCCACCGGCAGGACGTCCGGCGGCACGCCAGTTGACACCGCGAACGATGAACCGGCGGCGCTGGACACAGATTCGACTACGAGCTTTTTAACCGCAACAACTTTAATATACGCTATTGGAGCTGGAATTACCGCGGCTGCTGGCACCAGACTTGCCCTCCAATTGATCCTCGTTAAAGGGTTTAGAGTGTACTCATTCCGATTACGGGGCCTCGGATGAGTCCCGTATCGTTATTTTTCGTCACTACCTCCCCGTGCCGGGAGTGGGTAATTTGCGCGCCTGCTGCCTTCCTTGGATGTGGTAGCCGTTTCTCAGGCTCCCTCTCCGGAATCGAACCCTGATTCCCCGTTACCCGTTACAACCATGGTAGGCGCAGAACCTACCATCGACAGTTGATAAGGCAGACATTTGAAAGATGCGTCGCCGGTGCGAGACCGTGCGATCAGCGTAAAGTTATTCAGAGTCACCAAGTGATACGATGACGGCGAGCCGCCACCGATTGGTTTTGATCTAATAAAAGCGCTCCTTCCGTCTCCGGTCGGAGCTCTGTTTGCATGTATTAGCTCTAGAATTACCACAGTTATCCAAGTAAAGTGGGTACGATCTAAGGAACCATAACTGATTTAATGAGCCTTTTGCGGTTTCACCTTAATTTGGCTTGTACTGAGACATGCATGGCTTAATCTTTGAGACAAGCATATGACTACTGGCAGGATCAACCAGGGAACTGCGTCGTGATTGCACACGTCAAAGACTACTGTGACAAACACTTTGCACGTTCTTTTTTCTCCGAGCGACACGATTTACGACGTGGTGTAGAAAGAGCAGCCCTCCGAAGAGAACACTCAATCGTACCACGACGATTATGTCGTGTTTACGCTACTGAAAAAACTTGGACGTATAAAGTGTGCGTGTGTGCGTCTTCGATCCGCATGGAAACGAAACGCCACGCTTACTTCGTACATATTTTGCGACCCCGTTTTTGACGGCGTTTAAAAACGGCTTGACCCGTTGACCACGTGTCGTTGGGTGTCTTCCGTTTATTTGCCGTTCGAAACGTTGTTCACAGAGGCGCTCCAAGTGGCACACCCCGTCGATATTCACTACATTCGTAGAGAGTTCGACTTATAAAACTTCGAAACATTCTCTCGACCCTTCGCTAGTTTGTAAGCGACACGGTGTTCGATTGAAATTATTTCGTTTCTACATACTTATTCTCGCTCGGACAGAGGAGAGTTGTTGAATGTTTGTTCGATCGGAGACTTGTCTTTTTCAAGATTCATCACCGTCTACTTGGGTTGACCGCATAAGACCCGCTAACGTCAAAGCGCTCGCTAAAGCCGCAGTCTCGCAGTGAATTTTATTGCTGGCAGGATGCTGAAGCCCTTAGAAGGACCAGTTCGGCCACCAACAACACAACACGCTCCATAGACGCCAATTTTGGTTTCATGCGGTGTCTCTCGAAATACTAAACGGTTCGACAGCGGCTGTAAGACAACTTACTCTGTAGGAGGAGTGTCAAGCCTTTGAATCGTCCGTAACTGTAGATCTAAAGACAACGCAGGTAAATCGAACGCAGCCAAACAGACACACGAAAGTGCGACGATCTGTTGCGGTCGGGACCCCTGTTGCTTAGCTCACTAATTATTGTAAGTCATTTACTCCGGCTCTCGCTTCGAGAAAGCGCAACAATAGGACCACTTTTGACGTTTCGACATTTAACGGGACGTCTTTAGAGCCGGAGAACGTGACTTTCCGTCAATTCCCATTGTTTTTATATTTAACGTCTGCCTGCTCAGACTTTTTTTTGTTGCTCAACTGCCCTCTTGTTGGCTTTATTTTTCTTTGCGGTTCAACTGCCCTCTTTTGTTGACCTCATTGCTTTTATGCTGTTGCATTTCGACAGTCTATTTTAGACTCACTACTATGAACTTTTGTTCCGTCAAAATTTTATTTTATTTTTCAACCACAGATAAAAAGACACACAAAGTGCGAAGATTTTCTGCGGAAGGGACCCCTGTTGCTTAGCTCGCCCACCTTACGGTAAGTTACCCCAGCTCTCGCTACGAGGAAGCGCAACAATAGGACCACTTGACGCCGTTTGTCTTTCGACGAGACGTCTTGAGAGCCACGTGGGAGGTTTTACTTGACGACTTTATGCACATATTAACTGAATTTCTTCAAGCGATTTTTTGCTGCATTAAAGTACGTCTTTCGACCCCAGAACGGATAATAGCCGTTACGAGACTCTTTGGTCCTGCTATTACCTTGTGTTCTTATCCACCGTACGTTCAAGAAATTTGGAGGACTTCGAGCGAGTTTTTAATTCGTCGTCGTCCCCCCTTTGGATCTTCTTTCCCAGATTTGTTATTTATTTTATTTATTTCAGGGGACTTTGAGCGAGTTTTTAAGTCGTCGTCGTCCCCCTTTGGATCTTCTTTCCCTGATTTGTTATTTATTTTATTTATTTCAGGGGACTTCGAGCGAGTTTTTAATTCGTCGTCGTCACCCCTTTGGATCTTCTTTCCCAGATTTGTTATTTATTTTATTTATTTCAGGGGACTTCGAGCGAGTTTTTAAGTCGTCGTCGTCCCCCTTTTGGTCTTCTTTCCCTGATTTGTTATTTATTTTATTTATTTCAGGGGACTTCGAGCGAGTTTTTAATTCGTCGTCGTCCCCCCTTTGGTCTTCTTTCCCTGATTTGTTATTTATTTTATTTATTTCAGGGGACTTCGAGCGAGTTTTTAATTCGTCGTCGTCCCCCCTTTGGTCTTCTTTCCCAAATTTATTTCGGCGTATTTTCAGGCAATCATTTCTCGGTGAGGAAGGTACGCCGTTTTAATTCTCAAATGTTCAACTCAACAGAGAGAATTCCATTCAAAATCTGCATTTCATCGATTGCCTGTCTGCAACACCACTCCTTCCTCATATAGTGCAGTTTGCATCGAACGGGGCGCTATTCACGCATTTGACTTAGCATCGAGCGCCGCAGCCCACGACCGGTCGACAGCGCCCAACCGGCCGAAACAAACCATTCAAAACGTCTAGTCAAGCAAAGCCAGAGTAGGTCTGCCTCGCCTGTACTGATCTACACTTTACTTGCCCGATATAAAGCTACCGTATTTCCAGTCGAGGACGACTGACACACACCTCCTTATATAGTGCAGTTTGCATCGAACGGTGCGCTGTTCACGCTGGTCGTCCGCCGTCCTGTTTGGCCGGGCGCCAGACTCGATTCAGTAGCGCCTGCAGAGATCCGCCTAGCATTGTCAGAGTGCGATCGTCGTTGTGTGCGCTGGGCGCCAGACCCGCTTCGCCAGCGCCTGCAGAGATCCGCCGAGCATTGTCGGACTTAGAATAATTTCGCTCGACAATTTTTGATGAACGGTGGTTATTAAATGCTGGACTTAGAAAAATTTCAATAAAATTCAACCACCGTCGTTCCGATGCCTGACGAGACACTCACCTCCTTATATAGTGCAGTTTGCATCGAACGGTGCGCTGTTCACGCTGGTCGTCCGCCGTCCTGTTTGGCCGGGCGCCAGACTCGATTCAGTAGCGCCTGCAGAGATCCGCCTAGCATTGTCAGAGTGCGATCGTCGTCGTGTGCGCTGGGCGCCAGACCCGCTTCGCCAGCGCCTGCAGAGATCCGCCGAGCATTGTCGGACTTAGAATAATTTCGCTCGACAATTTTTGATGAACGGTGGTTATTAAATGCTGGACTTAGAAAAATTTCAATAAAAATTCAACCACCGTCGTTCCGATGCCTGACGAGACACTCACCTCCTTATATAGTGCAGTTTGCATCGAACGGTGCGCTGTTCACGCTGGTCGTCCGCCGTCCTGTTTGGCCGGGCGCCAGACTCGATTCAGTAGCGCCTGCAGAGATCCGCCTAGCATTGTCAGAGTGCGATCGTCGTCGTGTGCGCTGGGCGCCAGACCCGCTTCGCCAGCGCCTGCAGAGATCCGCCGAGCATTGTCGGACTTAGAATAATTTCGCTCGACAATTTTTGATGAACGGTGGTTATTAAATGCTGGACTTAGAAAAATTTCAATAAAAATTCAACCACCGTCGTTCCGTGCCTGACGAGACACTCACCTCCTTATATAGTGCAGTTTGCATCGAACGGTGCGCTGTTCACGCTGGTCGTCCGCCGTCCTGTTTGGCCGGGCGCCAGACTCGATTCAGTAGCGCCTGCAGAGATCCGCCTAGCATTGTCAGAGTGCGATCGTCGTCGTGTGCGCTGGGCGCCAGACCCGCTTCGCCAGCGCCTGCAGAGATCCGCCGAGCATTGTCGGACTTAGAATAATTTCGCTCGACAATTTTTGATGAACGGTGGTTATTAAATGCTGGACTTAGAAAAATTTCAATAAAAATTCAACCACCGTCGTTCCGATGCCTGACGAGACACTCACCTCCTTATATAGTGCAGTTTGCATCGAACGGTGCGCTGTTCACGCTGGTCGTCCGCCGTCCTGTTTGGCCGGGCGCCAGACTCGATTCAGTAGCGCCTGCAGAGATCCGCCGAGCATTGTCG
>CATORM010000164.1:0-2500 GCA_951805265.1 Schizotus pectinicornis
GGGAAACCAAAGCTTTTGGGTTCCGGGGGAAGTATGGTTGCAAAGCTGAAACTTAAAGGAATTGACGAAGGGCACCACCAGGAGTGGAGCCTGCGGCTTAATTTGACTCAACACGGGAAACCTCACCAGGCCCGGACACCGGAAGGATTGACAGATTGAGAGCTCTTTCTTGATTCGGTGGGTGGTGGTGCATGGCCGTTCTTAGTTGGTGGAGCGATTTGTCTGGTTAATTCCGATAACGAACGAGACTCTAGCCTGCTAAATAGGCGTATTTCGACATCTTAAATGCCCGCCGGTTCCGAGTTCGCTCGGTTTCCGCGCGCGGTTTTTACTGTCGGCGTACAAACAATTCTTCTTAGAGGGACAGGCGGCTTCTAGCCGCACGAGATTGAGCAATAACAGGTCTGTGATGCCCTTAGATGTTCTGGGCCGCACGCGCGCTACACTGAAGGAATCAACGTGTGATCCCTGTCCGAACGGACCGGGTAACCCGTTGAAGCTCCTTCGTGCTAGGGATTGGGGCTTGCAATTGTTCCCCATGAACGAGGAATTCCCAGTAAGCGCGAGTCATAAGCTCGCGTTGATTACGTCCCTGCCCTTTGTACACACCGCCCGTCGCTACTACCGATTGAATGATTTAGTGAGGTCTTCGGATCGGTACGCGGTGGCGTTTCGGCGTCACCGATGTTGCTGAGAAGATGACCAAACTTGATCATTTAGAGGAAGTAAAAGTCGTAACAAGGTTTCCGTAGGTGAACCTGCGGAAGGATCATTACCGTGTTCCTTACACGAATAAAATTGTCGAACGTAAAGCTCTGAACGGAAAGACGACTAGCCTTGCCGTTCGGCAGGAGAGTCGCAGTTTCGTGCACGTGGAATCCGTAGTTGCGTTGTTAAACTGACCGTTCGTTAGAACGGATGTTATAAACATACACACTCGATTCCGTCGTGTACTGACGCCGTTCTTTGCGAACTACCTTCGAATTATTTCGAAGTGACTAAACGAACGGAAAGACCGTTCTAAAAAGGAGAGTATGTAAAACTCTCGGGTACCTGGATCGGTTACCGCTGGTGCTGGAACGCAAAGAAGAGACCGTCTTGTAAAGGACGTTGTTCTCTCTTTCGTCTGGTCATCTTGCGGACCGGTAGAAGGAACGCGGAGCGCCCGTGGTGGCGCCGCTTCCGGAGGTTTTAAATGATATTCGCCCGATTGCCGAAAGGTACTGCCATGGTTAAACGTCCGGGTATCTTTCGCAAAAGTTCTTAAAAGTTGAGTTCTCAGTAGAGCTTTAAGGACGACGAGCGCCTGGCATAAGCATACGCATGCTCCTCCTCAGTTTGCTGTCAGGACGGAATTGCATGCAAGTAGAGTGCCAAATGTCGTCGTCTGTTCGAAAGTAACTCTCTAATGAACCGTGTTGCTCTTTCGTTAGGAGACGTCACGTGGACGATCGATTAGCAAAAGAGAAAGAACACGCCTAAAACAAAACCAGCGAACCCTACCGTATGAAGGATGTAAGTGACATTCTGCCGACTACGGAAGGTGAGCGAACAAAAAAGCCACTCGCTTGTATCTCGTCCACCGGTAAAACGGTGATTGATACATTCTAAAAAGATTACCCTGAACGGTGGATCACTTGGCTCGTGGGTCGATGAAGAACGCAGCTAATTGCGCGTCAACGTGTGAACTGCAGGACACATGAACATCGACATTTTGAACGCACATTGCGGTCCTCGGATACTGTTCCCGGACCACTCCTGGTTGAGGGTCGTGTCAATTTCAAAGACTGCTCGGTCATCTTTTCTATCGACGTGTATGTGCGACGAAAGTACCGTACGACGAAACCGTCGTCGTCGTCGTCGATGACAATACACAGACGTTTAACCACGTGAAATAATACGTGGAGAACGAACGTGTGATGTTGTTGAGAGACACACAGACGGAAAGACGTGGTACGAAACGACGCTACACGAAGAAAGATTAGAAAGACGTCGGAGCGCGTTGGATGTACGACGCGTGTTCCACGTACACTACGACGTTAGTACCTGTGCCTGAATTGGTAGTGGGTCGTCGTCGTTGTCGTGGTCTCGCGACATCTAGAGACGTGATAACGTCCTTTGTTGGAAACGTTTGCTGGCCGTAAGGACCTCTGAAAAGGGGGTCTTCGGTTCGGAGGCGTCGTCGTCGCGTAGAAGCGCTTGTTTCGTTGCGATGCGATCGTCGAGTCCGAGAATCTCTCAGAGACACGAGGACGTCTGATCGTTATTCGGCGTACGAAACTTAAAGGGCAAAAAACGCGTGCGACAAAGACGTCGTACAATACGTAAAACTTTGTTACACGACCTCAAAGCAGGAGAGACTACCCGCTGAATTTAAGCATATTAGTAAGCGGAGGAAAAGAAACTAACTAGGATTCCCTTAGTAGCGGCGAGCGAACAGGGATTAGCCCAGCACCGAATCCCGCGGCCGAAACCGGACGCTGGGAAATGTGGTGTTAGG
>CATORM010000164.1:7500-17572 GCA_951805265.1 Schizotus pectinicornis
TCCGACAATGCTCCGCGGATCTCTGCAAGCGGTCTCGAATCGAGTCTGGCCCCGGCCAGACACGACGACAGACAACCAGCAGGGACAGCGCCCCGTTCGATGCAAACTGAACTAAATAACTACGGTGGTTTCATAATTTTTTGAAATTTTTCTAAGTCCTGACTGGAACTACGGTTGTTCATTATTTATTGCTAATTTTCCTTGTACGGCTTTTAGGAACTACGGTGGTTTCATAATTTTTTGAAATTTTTCTAAGTCCTGACTGGAACTACGGTTGTTCATTATTTATTGCTAATTTTCCTTGTACGGCTTTTAGGAACTACGGTGGTTTCATAATTTTTTGAAATTTTTCTAAGTCCTGACTGGAACTACGGTTGTTCATTATTTATTGCTAATTTTCCTTGTACGGCTTTTAGGAACTACGGTGGTTTCATAATTTTTTGAAATTTTTCTAAGTCCTGACTGGAACTACGGTTGTTCATTATTTATTGCTAATTTTCCTTGTACGGCTTTTAGGAACTACGGTGGTTTCATAATTTTTTGAAATTTTTCTAAGTCCTGACTGGAACTACGGTTGTTCATTATTTATTGCTAATTTTCCTTGTACGGCTTTTAGGAACTACGGTGGTTTCATAATTTTTTGAAATTTTTCTAAGTCCTGACTGGAACTACGGTTGTTCATTATTTATTGCTAATTTTCCTTGTACGGCTTTTAGGAACTACGGTGGTTTCATAATTTTTTGAAATTTTTTTAAGTCCTGACTGGAACTACGGTTGTTCATTATTTATTGCTAATTTTCCTTGTACGGCTTTTAGGAACTACGGTGGTTTCATAATTTTTTGAAATTTTTCTAAGTCCTGACTGGAACTACGGTTGTTCATTATTTATTGCTAATTTTCCTTGTACGGCTTTTAGGAACTACGGTGGTTTCATAATTTTTTGAAATTTTTCTAAGTCCTGACTGGAACTACGGTTGTTCATTATTTATTGCTAATTTTCCTTGTACGGCTTTTAGGAACTACGGTGGTTTCATAATTTTTTGAAATTTTTCTAAGTCCTGACTGGAACTACGGTTGTTCATTATTTATTGCTAATTTTCCTTGTACGGCTTTTAGGAACTACGGTGGTTTCATAATTTTTTGAAATTTTTCTAAGTCCTGACTGGAACTACGGTTGTTCATTATTTATTGCTAATTTTCCTTGTACGGCTTTTAGGAACTACGGTGGTTTCATAATTTTTTGAAATTTTTCTAAGTCCTGACTGGAACTACGGTTGTTCATTATTTATTGCTAATTTTCCTTGTACGGCTTTTAGGAACTACGGTGGTTTCATAATTTTTTGAAATTTTTCTAAGTCCTGACTGGAACTACGGTTGTTCATTATTTATTGCTAATTTTCCTTGTACGGCTTTTAGGAACTACGGTGGTTTCATAATTTTTTGAAATTTTTCTAAGTCCTGACTGGAACTACGGTTGTTCATTATTTATTGCTAATTTTCCTTGTACGGCTTTTAGGAACTACGGTGGTTTCATAATTTTTTGAAATTTTTTTAAGTCCTGACTGGAACTACGGTTGTTCATTATTTATTGCTAATTTTCCTTGTACGGCTTTTAGGAACTACGGTGGTTTCATAATTTTTTGAAATTTTTCTAAGTCCTGACTGGAACTACGGTTGTTCATTATTTATTGCTAATTTTCCTTGTACGGCTTTTAGGAACTACGGTGGTTTCATAATTTTTTGAAATTTTTCTAAGTCCTGACTGGAACTACGGTTGTTCATTATTTATTGCTAATTTTCCTTGTACGGCTTTTAGGAACTACGGTGGTTTCATAATTTTTTGAAATTTTTCTAAGTCCTGACTGGAACTACGGTTGTTTATTATTTATTGCTAATTTTCCTTGTACGGCTTTTAGGAACTACGGTGGTTTCATAATTTTTTGAAATTTTTCTAAGTCCTGACTGGAACTACGGTTGTTCATTATTTATTGCTAATTTTCCTTGTACGGCTTTTAGGAACTACGGTGGTTTCATAATTTTTTGAAATTTTTCTAAGTCCTGACTGGAACTACGGTTGTTCATTATTTATTGCTAATTTTCCTTGTACGGCTTTTAGGAACTACGGTGGTTTCATAATTTTTTGAAATTTTTCTAAGTCCTGACTGGAACTACGGTTGTTCATTATTTATTGCTAATTTTCCTTGTACGGCTTTTAGGAACTACGGTGGTTTCATAATTTTTTGAAATTTTTCTAAGTCCTGACTGGAACTACGGTTGTTCATTATTTATTGCTAATTTTCCTTGTACGGCTTTTAGGAACTACGGTGGTTTCATAATTTTTTGAAATTTTTCTAAGTCCTGACTGGAACTACGGTTGTTCATTATTTATTGCTAATTTTCCTTGTACGGCTTTTAGGAACTACGGTGGTTTCATAATTTTTTGAAATTTTTCTAAGTCCTGACTGGAACTACGGTTGTTCATTATTTATTGCTAATTTTCCTTGTACGGCTTTTAGGAACTACGGTGGTTTCATAATTTTTTGAAATTTTTCTAAGTCCTGACTGGAACTACGGTTGTTCATTATTTATTGCTAATTTTCCTTGTACGGCTTTTAGGAACTACGGTGGTTTCATAATTTTTTGAAATTTTTCTAAGTCCTGACTGGAACTACGGTTGTTCATTATTTATTGCTAATTTTCCTTGTACGGCTTTTAGGAACTACGGTGGTTTCATAATTTTTTGAAATTTTTCTAAGTCCTGACTGGAACTACGGTTGTTCATTATTTATTGCTAATTTTCCTTGTACGGCTTTTAGGAACTACGGTGGTTTCATAATTTTTTGAAATTTTTCTAAGTCCTGACTGGAACTACGGTTGTTCATTATTTATTGCTAATTTTCCTTGTACGGCTTTTAGGAACTACGGTGGTTTCATAATTTTTTGAAATTTTTCTAAGTCCTGACTGGAACTACGGTTGTTCATTATTTATTGCTAATTTTCCTTGTACGGCTTTTAGGAACTACGGTGGTTTCATAATTTTTTGAAATTTTTCTAAGTCCTGACTGGAACTACGGTTGTTCATTATTTATTGCTAATTTTCCTTGTACGGCTTTTAGGAACTACGGTGGTTTCATAATTTTTTGAAATTTTTCTAAGTCCTGACTGGAACTACGGTTGTTCATTATTTATTGCTAATTTTCCTTGTACGGCTTTTAGGAACTACGGTGGTTTCATAATTTTTTGAAATTTTTCTAAGTCCTGACTGGAACTACGGTTGTTCATTATTTATTGCTAATTTTCCTTGTACGGCTTTTAGGAACTACGGTGGTTTCATAATTTTTTGAAATTTTTCTAAGTCCTGACTGGAACTACGGTTGTTCATTATTTATTGCTAATTTTCCTTGTACGGCTTTTAGGAACTACGGTGGTTTCATAATTTTTTGAAATTTTTCTAAGTCCTGACTGGAACTACGGTTGTTCATTATTTATTGCTAATTTTCCTTGTACGGCTTTTAGGAACTACGGTGGTTTCATAATTTTTTGAAATTTTTCTAAGTCCTGACTGGAACTACGGTTGTTCATTATTTATTGCTAATTTTCCTTGTACGGCTTTTAGGAACTACGGTGGTTTCATAATTTTTTGAAATTTTTCTAAGTCCTGACTGGAACTACGGTTGTTCATTATTTATTGCTAATTTTCCTTGTACGGCTTTTAGGAACTACGGTGGTTTCATAATTTTTTGAAATTTTTCTAAGTCCTGACTGGAACTACGGTTGTTCATTATTTATTGCTAATTTTCCTTGTACGGCTTTTAGGAACTACGGTGGTTTCATAATTTTTTGAAATTTTTCTAAGTCCTGACTGGAACTACGGTTGTTCATTATTTATTGCTAATTTTCCTTGTACGGCTTTTAGGAACTACGGTGGTTTCATAATTTTTTGAAATTTTTCTAAGTCCTGACTGGAACTACGGTTGTTCATTATTTATTGCTAATTTTCCTTGTACGGCTTTTAGGAACTACGGTGGTTTCATAATTTTTTGAAATTTTTCTAAGTCCTGACTGGAACTACGGTTGTTCATTATTTATTGCTAATTTTCCTTGTACGGCTTTTAGGAACTACGGTGGTTTCATAATTTTTTGAAATTTTTCTAAGTCCTGACTGGAACTACGGTTGTTCATTATTTATTGCTAATTTTCCTTGTACGGCTTTTAGGAACTACGGTGGTTTCATAATTTTTTGAAATTTTTCTAAGTCCTGACTGGAACTACGGTTGTTCATTATTTATTGCTAATTTTCCTTGTACGGCTTTTAGGAACTACGGTGGTTTCATAATTTTTTGAAATTTTTCTAAGTCCTGACTGGAACTACGGTTGTTCATTATTTATTGCTAATTTTCCTTGTACGGCTTTTAGGAACTACGGTGGTTTCATAATTTTTTGAAATTTTTCTAAGTCCTGACTGGAACTACGGTTGTTCATTATTTATTGCTAATTTTCCTTGTACGGCTTTTAGGAACTACGGTGGTTTCATAATTTTTTGAAATTTTTCTAAGTCCTGACTGGAACTACGGTTGTTCATTATTTATTGCTAATTTTCCTTGTACGGCTTTTAGGAACTACGGTGGTTTCATAATTTTTTGAAATTTTTCTAAGTCCTGACTGGAACTACGGTTGTTCATTATTTATTGCTAATTTTCCTTGTACGGCTTTTAGGAACTACGGTGGTTTCATAATTTTTTGAAATTTTTCTAAGTCCTGACTGGAACTACGGTTGTTCATTATTTATTGCTAATTTTCCTTGTACGGCTTTTAGGAACTACGGTGGTTTCATAATTTTTTGAAATTTTTCTAAGTCCTGACTGGAACTACGGTTGTTCATTATTTATTGCTAATTTTCCTTGTACGGCTTTTAGGAACTACGGTGGTTTCATAATTTTTTGAAATTTTTCTAAGTCCTGACTGGAACTACGGTTGTTCATTATTTATTGCTAATTTTCCTTGTACGGCTTTTAGGAACTACGGTGGTTTCATAATTTTTTGAAATTTTTCTAAGTCCTGACTGGAACTACGGTTGTTCATTATTTATTGCTAATTTTCCTTGTACGGCTTTTAGGAACTACGGTGGTTTCATAATTTTTTGAAATTTTTCTAAGTCCTGACTGGAACTACGGTTGTTCATTATTTATTGCTAATTTTCCTTGTACGGCTTTTAGGAACTACGGTGGTTTCATAATTTTTTGAAATTTTTCTAAGTCCTGACTGGAACTACGGTTGTTCATTATTTATTGCTAATTTTCCTTGTACGGCTTTTAGGAACTACGGTGGTTTCATAATTTTTTGAAATTTTTCTAAGTCCTGACTGGAACTACGGTTGTTCATTATTTATTGCTAATTTTCCTTGTACGGCTTTTAGGAACTACGGTGGTTTCATAATTTTTTGAAATTTTTCTAAGTCCTGACTGGAACTACGGTTGTTCATTATTTATTGCTAATTTTCCTTGTACGGCTTTTAGGAACTACGGTGGTTTCATAATTTTTTGAAATTTTTCTAAGTCCTGACTGGAACTACGGTTGTTCATTATTTATTGCTAATTTTCCTTGTACGGCTTTTAGGAACTACGGTGGTTTCATAATTTTTTGAAATTTTTCTAAGTCCTGACTGGAACTACGGTTGTTCATTATTTATTGCTAATTTTCCTTGTACGGCTTTTAGGAACTACGGTGGTTTCATAATTTTTTGAAATTTTTCTAAGTCCTGACTGGAACTACGGTTGTTCATTATTTATTGCTAATTTTCCTTGTACGGCTTTTAGGAACTACGGTGGTTTCATAATTTTTTGAAATTTTTCTAAGTCCTGACTGGAACTACGGTTGTTCATTATTTATTGCTAATTTTCCTTGTACGGCTTTTAGGAACTACGGTGGTTTCATAATTTTTTGAAATTTTTCTAAGTCCTGACTGGAACTACGGTTGTTCATTATTTATTGCTAATTTTCCTTGTACGGCTTTTAGGAACTACGGTGGTTTCATAATTTTTTGAAATTTTTCTAAGTCCTGACTGGAACTACGGTTGTTCATTATTTATTGCTAATTTTCCTTGTACGGCTTTTAGGAACTACGGTGGTTTCATAATTTTTTGAAATTTTTCTAAGTCCTGACTGGAACTACGGTTGTTCATTATTTATTGCTAATTTTCCTTGTACGGCTTTTAGGAACTACGGTGGTTTCATAATTTTTTGAAATTTTTCTAAGTCCTGACTGGAACTACGGTTGTTCATTATTTATTGCTAATTTTCCTTGTACGGCTTTTAGGAACTACGGTGGTTTCATAATTTTTTGAAATTTTTCTAAGTCCTGACTGGAACTACGGTTGTTCATTATTTATTGCTAATTTTCCTTGTACGGCTTTTAGGAACTACGGTGGTTTCATAATTTTTTGAAATTTTTCTAAGTCCTGACTGGAACTACGGTTGTTCATTATTTATTGCTAATTTTCCTTGTACGGCTTTTAGGAACTACGGTGGTTTCATAATTTTTTGAAATTTTTCTAAGTCCTGACTGGAACTACGGTTGTTCATTATTTATTGCTAATTTTCCTTGTACGGCTTTTAGGAACTACGGTGGTTTCATAATTTTTTGAAATTTTTCTAAGTCCTGACTGGAACTACGGTTGTTCATTATTTATTGCTAATTTTCCTTGTACGGCTTTTAGGAACTACGGTGGTTTCATAATTTTTTGAAATTTTTCTAAGTCCTGACTGGAACTACGGTTGTTCATTATTTATTGCTAATTTTCCTTGTACGGCTTTTAGGAACTACGGTGGTTTCATAATTTTTTGAAATTTTTCTAAGTCCTGACTGGAACTACGGTTGTTCATTATTTATTGCTAATTTTCCTTGTACGGCTTTTAGGAACTACGGTGGTTTCATAATTTTTTGAAATTTTTCTAAGTCCTGACTGGAACTACGGTTGTTCATTATTTATTGCTAATTTTCCTTGTACGGCTTTTAGGAACTACGGTGGTTTCATAATTTTTTGAAATTTTTCTAAGTCCTGACTGGAACTACGGTTGTTCATTATTTATTGCTAATTTTCCTTGTACGGCTTTTAGGAACTACGGTGGTTTCATAATTTTTTGAAATTTTTCTAAGTCCTGACTGGAACTACGGTTGTTCATTATTTATTGCTAATTTTCCTTGTACGGCTTTTAGGAACTACGGTGGTTTCATAATTTTTTGAAATTTTTCTAAGTCCTGACTGGAACTACGGTTGTTCATTATTTATTGCTAATTTTCCTTGTACGGCTTTTAGGAACTACGGTGGTTTCATAATTTTTTGAAATTTTTCTAAGTCCTGACTGGAACTACGGTTGTTCATTATTTATTGCTAATTTTCCTTGTACGGCTTTTAGGAACTACGGTGGTTTCATAATTTTTTGAAATTTTTCTAAGTCCTGACTGGAACTACGGTTGTTCATTATTTATTGCTAATTTTCCTTGTACGGCTTTTAGGAACTACGGTGGTTTCATAATTTTTTGAAATTTTTCTAAGTCCTGACTGGAACTACGGTTGTTCATTATTTATTGCTAATTTTCCTTGTACGGCTTTTAGGAACTACGGTGGTTTCATAATTTTTTGAAATTTTTCTAAGTCCTGACTGGAACTACGGTTGTTCATTATTTATTGCTAATTTTCCTTGTACGGCTTTTAGGAACTACGGTGGTTTCATAATTTTTTGAAATTTTTCTAAGTCCTGACTGGAACTACGGTTGTTCATTATTTATTGCTAATTTTCCTTGTACGGCTTTTAGGAACTACGGTGGTTTCATAATTTTTTGAAATTTTTCTAAGTCCTGACTGGAACTACGGTTGTTCATTATTTATTGCTAATTTTCCTTGTACGGCTTTTAGGAACTACGGTGGTTTCATAATTTTTTGAAATTTTTCTAAGTCCTGACTGGAACTACGGTTGTTCATTATTTATTGCTAATTTTCCTTGTACGGCTTTTAGGAACTACGGTGGTTTCATAATTTTTTGAAATTTTTCTAAGTCCTGACTGGAACTACGGTTGTTCATTATTTATTGCTAATTTTCCTTGTACGGCTTTTAGGAACTACGGTGGTTTCATAATTTTTTGAAATTTTTCTAAGTCCTGACTGGAACTACGGTTGTTCATTATTTATTGCTAATTTTCCTTGTACGGCTTTTAGGAACTACGGTGGTTTCATAATTTTTTGAAATTTTTCTAAGTCCTGACTGGAACTACGGTTGTTCATTATTTATTGCTAATTTTCCTTGTACGGCTTTTAGGAACTACGGTGGTTTCATAATTTTTTGAAATTTTTCTAAGTCCTGACTGGAACTACGGTTGTTCATTATTTATTGCTAATTTTCCTTGTACGGCTTTTAGGAACTACGGTGGTTTCATAATTTTTTGAAATTTTTCTAAGTCCTGACTGGAACTACGGTTGTTCATTATTTATTGCTAATTTTCCTTGTACGGCTTTTAGGAACTACGGTGGTTTCATAATTTTTTGAAATTTTTCTAAGTCCTGACTGGAACTACGGTTGTTCATTATTTATTGCTAATTTTCCTTGTACGGCTTTTAGGAACTACGGTGGTTTCATAATTTTTTGAAATTTTTCTAAGTCCTGACTGGAACTACGGTTGTTCATTATTTATTGCTAATTTTCCTTGTACGGCTTTTAGGAACTACGGTGGTTTCATAATTTTTTGAAATTTTTCTAAGTCCTGACTGGAACTACGGTTGTTCATTATTTATTGCTAATTTTCCTTGTACGGCTTTTAGGAACTACGGTGGTTTCATAATTTTTTGAAATTTTTCTAAGTCCTGACTGGAACTACGGTTGTTCATTATTTATTGCTAATTTTCCTTGTACGGCTTTTAGGAACTACGGTGGTTTCATAATTTTTTGAAATTTTTCTAAGTCCTGACTGGAACTACGGTTGTTCATTATTTATTGCTAATTTTCCTTGTACGGCTTTTAGGAACTACGGTGGTTTCATAATTTTTTGAAATTTTTCTAAGTCCTGACTGGAACTACGGTTGTTCATTATTTATTGCTAATTTTCCTTGTACGGCTTTTAGGAACTACGGTGGTTTCATAATTTTTTGAAATTTTTCTAAGTCCTGACTGGAACTACGGTTGTTCATTATTTATTGCTAATTTTCCTTGTACGGCTTTTAGGAACTACGGTGGTTTCATAATTTTTTGAAATTTTTCTAAGTCCTGACTGGAACTACGGTTGTTCATTATTTATTGCTAATTTTCCTTGTACGGCTTTTAGGAACTACGGTGGTTTCATAATTTTTTGAAATTTTTCTAAGTCCTGACTGGAACTACGGTTGTTCATTATTTATTGCTAATTTTCCTTGTACGGCTTTTAGGAACTACGGTGGTTTCATAATTTTTTGAAATTTTTCTAAGTCCTGACTGGAACTACGGTTGTTCATTATTTATTGCTAATTTTCCTTGTACGGCTTTTAGGAACTACGGTGGTTTCATAATTTTTTGAAATTTTTCTAAGTCCTGACTGGAACTACGGTTGTTCATTATTTATTGCTAATTTTCCTTGTACGGCTTTTAGGAACTACGGTGGTTTCATAATTTTTTGAAATTTTTCTAAGTCCTGACTGGAACTACGGTTGTTCATTATTTATTGCTAATTTTCCTTGTACGGCTTTTAGGAACTACGGTGGTTTCATAATTTTTTGAAATTTTTCTAAGTCCTGACTGGAACTACGGTTGTTCATTATTTATTGCTAATTTTCCTTGTACGGCTTTTAGGAACTACGGTGGTTTCATAATTTTTTGAAATTTTTCTAAGTCCTGACTGGAACTACGGTTGTTCATTATTTATTGCTAATTTTCCTTGTACGGCTTTTAGGAACTACGGTGGTTTCATAATTTTTTGAAATTTTTCTAAGTCCTGACTGGAACTACGGTTGTTCATTATTAGCGCACACGACGACGATCGCACTCTGACAATGCTAGGCGGATCTCTGCAGGCGCTACTGAATCGAGTCTGGCGCCCGGCCAAACA
>CATORM010000165.1:0-15000 GCA_951805265.1 Schizotus pectinicornis
CGATCCTCGAAGCAAAACGGTTCCGCGGGAGGTCAAGACCGGGACCGGGACTCGGCTTAGACGCGGGTTCGCCCGAAAGCGTCCGCGCTTCACCTCGCCCAGGCCCGGTACGTCACACTGACCCGCTTCCCCGCCAAGCCCGACACACCCCGATCCTCAGAGCCAATCCTTATCCCGAAGTTACGGATCCAATTTGCCGACTTCCCTTACCTACATTATTCTATCGACTAGAGGCTCTTTACCTTGGAGACCTGCTGCGGATATGGGTACGAACCGGCGCGACGCCTCCACGTGGCCCTCTCCCGGATTTTCAAGGTCCGAGGGGAAGATCCGGACACCGCCACAACTGCGGTGCTCTTCGCGTTCCAAACCATATCTCCCTGCTAGAGGATTCCATGGAACTCGAACGCTCATACAGAAAAGAAAACTCTTTCCGGATCTCCCGACGGCGTCTCCGGGTCATTTTGGGTTACCCCGACGAACTCTCTTGCGAGGGCCCGACTTATAAGCGGTTCCGCTGCCGGGTTCCGGAATAGGAACCGGATTCCCTTTCGCCCGTCTGGTGTTCAAGCTATATTACATATACACATAATAAACTACACCAATCGACATCGGCTTTCGCCTAGGGCTTAGGATCGACTGACTCGTGTGCAACGGCTGTTCACACGAAACCCTTCTCCACATCAGTCCTCCAGGTCCTCGCTGGAGTATTTGCTACTACCACCAAGATCTGCACCGACGGTGGCTCCAGACGGCCCCACGGCCAGTCCTTCTGCGCTCACCGCCGCGACCCTCCTACTCGTCAGGGCTTCATGGCCCGTCCCGAAAGACGGACCGCACATGCCGCTGACGGCAGAGTATAAGCACAACGCTTCAGCGCCATCCATTTTCAGGGCTGGTAACTTCGGCAGGTGAGTTGTTACACACTCCTTAGCGGATTCCGACTTCCATGGCCACCGTCCTGATGTCTTAAGTTACCAACGCCTTTCATGGTATCCCATAAGCGTCGATTTAGGCGCTTTAACTCTGCGTTTGGTTCATCCCACAGCGCCAGTTCTGCTTACCAAAAATGGCCCACTTGGCACTCTGATTCGAGTCTCGCGGCTTCATGCATTCAAGCAAGCCGGAGATCTCACCCATTTAAAGTTTGAGAATAGGTTGAGGCCGTTTCGACCCCAATGCCTCTAATCATTCGCTTTACCGGATGAAACTCGTACGCAACGAGCACCAGCTATCCTGAGGGAAACTTCGGAGGGAACCAGCTACTAGATGGTTCGATTAGTCTTTCGCCCCTATACCCAGTTCAGACGATCGATTTGCACGTCAGAATCGCTACGGACCTCCATCAGGGTTTCCCCTGACTTCGTCCTGACCAGGCATAGTTCACCATCTTTCGGGTACCAGCGTGTACGCTCTTGGTGCGCCTCATCTCGTGATGAGAAAGAGACGCCCCGGGAGTGCGGGGCGGCGGCCGAGACCGGTCACCCATCCTCCCTCGGTCCGCGCAAGGCGGACCTTCACTTTCATTTTGCCTTTAGGCATAGCAACGTGTCCCAATGACTCGCGCACATGCTAGACTCCTTGGTCCGTGTTTCAAGACGGGTCCTGAAAGTACCCAAAGCTATGGCGCCGCAGATAGGCGTTTCAACGAGGTCTGTCCGAGAACACGACGGCCAACAGTCGTTCGGTGTCAGGAACGGACCAGGTCCGATCACCGACGCTACACGAACGCGCTTGCCGTCGGTCGGACGCTAACTGTGTAGCGGCCCCGCGCCATCTTAGAACAACCGTCGGGTCTGTAGGCCAGGCGACCGCGGGTTCGTCCGAAACGGAATAAACCGTGTCCGGACGGGCTACACCGCAGGCCTCAGGCCGACACCCAACGGATCGCGACGTCCTACTCGGGGAGAAGTGCACGCTTTCGCCGCCAGTCGTTCGAACAGGAGGAACGTACGAAGCGTAATGCGACGTCCGCCTCACTCGGCTGTCCGGAACTTGCGGCGAGACACGCTGAATCTCCCCTTTCGATCTTTCGGGTTTCTCAGGTTTACCCCTGAACGGTTTCACGTACTATTGAACTCTCTCTTCAAAGTTCTTTTCAACTTTCCCTCACGGTACTTGTTCGCTATCGGTCTCGTGGTCATATTTAGCCTTAGATGGAGTTTACCACCCGCTTAGGGCTGCACTCTCAAGCAACCCGACTCTGAGGAGAGATCCTCCCGCGATCGGCGGCGGTCCAACGGGCCTGGCACCCTCTGTGGGTAGTGGCCCCGTTCAAGAAGGACTTGGACGCACCGCACAATCTCGGGATTGCGGACCCTCCCTAACACCACATTTCCCAGCGTCCGGTTTCGGCCGCGGGATTCGGTGCTGGGCTAATCCCTGTTCGCTCGCCGCTACTAAGGGAATCCTAGTTAGTTTCTTTTCCTCCGCTTACTAATATGCTTAAATTCAGCGGGTAGTCTCTCCTGCTTTGAGGTCGTGTAACAAAGTTTTACGTATTGTACGACGTCTTTGTCGCACGCGTTTTTTGCCCTTTAAGTTTCGTACGCCGAATAACGATCAGACGTCCTCGTGTCTCTGAGAGATTCTCGGACTCGACGATCGCATCGCAACGAAACAAGCGCTTCTACGCGACGACGACGCCTCCGAACCGAAGACCCCCTTTTCAGAGGTCCTTACGGCCAGCAAACGTTTCCAACAAAGGACGTTATCACGTCTCTAGATGTCGCGAGACCACGACAACGACGACGACCCACTACCAATTCAGGCACAGGTACTAACGTCGTAGTGTACGTGGAACACGCGTCGTACATCCAACGCGCTCCGACGTCTTTCTAATCTTTCTTCGTGTAGCGTCGTTTCGTACCACGTCTTTCCGTCTGTGTGTCTCTCAACAACATCACACGTTCGTTCTCCACGTATTATTTCACGTGGTTAAACGTCTGTGTATTGTCATCGACGACGACGACGACGGTTTCGTCGTACGGTACTTTCGTCGCACATACACGTCGATAGAAAAGATGACCGAGCAGTCTTTGAAATTGACACGACCCTCAACCAGGAGTGGTCCGGGAACAGTATCCGAGGACCGCAATGTGCGTTCAAAATGTCGATGTTCATGTGTCCTGCAGTTCACACGTTGACGCGCAATTAGCTGCGTTCTTCATCGACCCACGAGCCAAGTGATCCACCGTTCAGGGTAATCTTTTTAGAATGTATCAATCACCGTTTTACCGGTGGACGAGATACAAGCGAGTGGCTTTTTTGTTCGCTCACCTTCCGTAGTCGGCAGAATGTCACTTACATCCTTCATACGGTAGGGTTCGCTGGTTTTGTTTTAGGCGTGTTCTTTCTCTTTTGCTAATCGATCGTCCACGTGACGTCTCCTAACGAAAGAGCAACACGGTTCATTAGAGAGTTACTTTCGAACAGACGACGACATTTGGCACTCTACTTGCATGCAATTCCGTCCTGACAGCAAACTGAGGAGGAGCATGCGTATGCTTATGCCAGGCGCTCGTCGTCCTTAAAGCTCTACTGAGAACTCAACTTTTAAGAACTTTTGCGAAAGATACCCGGACGTTTAACCATGGCAGTACCTTTCGGCAATCGGGCGAATATCATTTAAAACCTCCGGAAGCGGCGCCACCACGGGCGCTCCGCGTTCCTTCTACCGGTCCGCAAGATGACCAGACGAAAGAGAGAACAACGTCCTTTACAAGACGGTCTCTTCTTTGCGTTCCAGCACCAGCGGTAACCGATCCAGGTACCCGAGAGTTTTACATACTCTCCTTTTTAGAACGGTCTTTCCGTTCGTTTAGTCACTTCGAAATAATTCGAAGGTAGTTCGCAAAGAACGGCGTCAGTACACGACGGAATCGAGTGTGTATGTTTATAACATCCGTTCTAACGAACGGTCAGTTTAACAACGCAACTACGGATTCCACGTGCACGAAACTGCGACTCTCCTGCCGAACGGCAAGGCTAGTCGTCTTTCCGTTCAGAGCTTTACGTTCGACAATTTTATTCGTGTAAGGAACACGGTAATGATCCTTCCGCAGGTTCACCTACGGAAACCTTGTTACGACTTTTACTTCCTCTAAATGATCAAGTTTGGTCATCTTCTCAGCAACATCGGTGACGCCGAAACGCCACCGCGTACCGATCCGAAGACCTCACTAAATCATTCAATCGGTAGTAGCGACGGGCGGTGTGTACAAAGGGCAGGGACGTAATCAACGCGAGCTTATGACTCGCGCTTACTGGGAATTCCTCGTTCATGGGGAACAATTGCAAGCCCCAATCCCTAGCACGAAGGAGCTTCAACGGGTTACCCGGTCCGTTCGGACAGGGATCACACGTTGATTCCTTCAGTGTAGCGCGCGTGCGGCCCAGAACATCTAAGGGCATCACAGACCTGTTATTGCTCAATCTCGTGCGGCTAGAAGCCGCCTGTCCCTCTAAGAAGAATTGTTTGTACGCCGACAGTAAAAACCGCGCGCGGAAACCGAGCGAACTCGGAACCGGCGGGCATTTAAGATGTCGAAATACGCCTATTTAGCAGGCTAGAGTCTCGTTCGTTATCGGAATTAACCAGACAAATCGCTCCACCAACTAAGAACGGCCATGCACCACCACCCACCGAATCAAGAAAGAGCTCTCAATCTGTCAATCCTTCCGGTGTCCGGGCCTGGTGAGGTTTCCCGTGTTGAGTCAAATTAAGCCGCAGGCTCCACTCCTGGTGGTGCCCTTCCGTCAATTCCTTTAAGTTTCAGCTTTGCAACCATACTTCCCCCGGAACCCAAAAGCTTTGGTTTCCCGGAAGCTGCCCGCCGAGTCATCGGAGGAACGTCGGCGGATCGCTAGCTGGCATCGTTTATGGTTAGAACTAGGGCGGTATCTGATCGCCTTCGAACCTCTAACTTTCGTTCTTGATCAATGAAAGCGTTTTTGGCAAATGCTTTCGCTTCTGTCCGTCTTGCGACGATCCAAGAATTTCACCTCTAACGTCGCAATACGAATGCCCCCATCCGTTCCTATTAATCATTACCTCGGGGTTCCGAAAACCAACAAAATAGAACCGAGGTCCTATTCCATTATTCCATGCACACATATTCAGGCAATGTTTTAGCCTGCTTTAAGCACTCTAATTTGTTCAAAGTAAACGTGCCGGCCCACCTCGACACTCAGTGAAGAGCACCGCGGCGGGATTGAGTTGGGCCGCCCTTTCAAGCTAAGCCCACCGGCAGGACGTCCGGCGGCACGCCAGTTGACACCGCGAACGATGAACCGGCGGCGCTGGACACAGATTCGACTACGAGCTTTTTAACCGCAACAACTTTAATATACGCTATTGGAGCTGGAATTACCGCGGCTGCTGGCACCAGACTTGCCCTCCAATTGATCCTCGTTAAAGGGTTTAGAGTGTACTCATTCCGATTACGGGGCCTCGGATGAGTCCCGTATCGTTATTTTTCGTCACTACCTCCCCGTGCCGGGAGTGGGTAATTTGCGCGCCTGCTGCCTTCCTTGGATGTGGTAGCCGTTTCTCAGGCTCCCTCTCCGGAATCGAACCCTGATTCCCCGTTACCCGTTACAACCATGGTAGGCGCAGAACCTACCATCGACAGTTGATAAGGCAGACATTTGAAAGATGCGTCGCCGGTGCGAGACCGTGCGATCAGCGTAAAGTTATTCAGAGTCACCAAGTGATACGATGACGGCGAGCCGCCACCGATTGGTTTTGATCTAATAAAAGCGCTCCTTCCGTCTCCGGTCGGAGCTCTGTTTGCATGTATTAGCTCTAGAATTACCACAGTTATCCAAGTAAAGTGGGTACGATCTAAGGAACCATAACTGATTTAATGAGCCTTTTGCGGTTTCACCTTAATTTGGCTTGTACTGAGACATGCATGGCTTAATCTTTGAGACAAGCATATGACTACTGGCAGGATCAACCAGGGAACTGCGTCGTGATTGCACACGTCAAAGACTACTGTGACAAACACTTTGCACGTTCTTTTTTCTCCGAGCGACACGATTTACGACGTGGTGTAGAAAGAGCAGCCCTCCGAAGAGAACACTCAATCGTACCACGACGATTATGTCGTGTTTACGCTACTGAAAAAACTTGGACGTATAAAGTGTGCGTGTGTGCGTCTTCGATCCGCATGGAAACGAAACGCCACGCTTACTTCGTACATATTTTGCGACCCCGTTTTTGACGGCGTTTAAAAACGGCTTGACCCGTTGACCACGTGTCGTTGGGTGTCTTCCGTTTATTTGCCGTTCGAAACGTTGTTCACAGAGGCGCTCCAAGTGGCACACCCCGTCGATATTCACTACATTCGTAGAGAGTTCGACTTATAAAACTTCGAAACATTCTCTCGACCCTTCGCTAGTTTGTAAGCGACACGGTGTTCGATTGAAATTATTTCGTTTCTACATACTTATTCTCGCTCGGACAGAGGAGAGTTGTTGAATGTTTGTTCGATCGGAGACTTGTCTTTTTCAAGATTCATCACCGTCTACTTGGGTTGACCGCATAAGACCCGCTAACGTCAAAGCGCTCGCTAAAGCCGCAGTCTCGCAGTGAATTTTATTGCTGGCAGGATGCTGAAGCCCTTAGAAGGACCAGTTCGGCCACCAACAACACAACACGCTCCATAGACGCCAATTTTGGTTTCATGCGGTGTCTCTCGAAATACTAAACGGTTCGACAGCGGCTGTAAGACAACTTACTCTGTAGGAGGAGTGTCAAGCCTTTGAATCGTCCGTAACTGTAGATCTAAAGACAACGCAGGTAAATCGAACGCAGCCAAACAGACACACGAAAGTGCGACGATCTGTTGCGGTCGGGACCCCTGTTGCTTAGCTCACTAATTATTGTAAGTCATTTACTCCGGCTCTCGCTTCGAGAAAGCGCAACAATAGGACCACTTTTGACGTTTCGACATTTAACGGGACGTCTTTAGAGCCGGAGAACGTGACTTTCCGTCAATTCCCATTGTTTTTATATTTAACGTCTGCCTGCTCAGACTTTTTTTTGTTGCTCAACTGCCCTCTTGTTGGCTTTATTTTTCTTTGCGGTTCAACTGCCCTCTTTTGTTGACCTCATTGCTTTTATGCTGTTGCATTTCGACAGTCTATTTTAGACTCACTACTATGAACTTTTGTTCCGTCAAAATTTTATTTTATTTTTCAACCACAGATAAAAAGACACACAAAGTGCGAAGATTTTCTGCGGAAGGGACCCCTGTTGCTTAGCTCGCCCACCTTACGGTAAGTTACCCCAGCTCTCGCTACGAGGAAGCGCAACAATAGGACCACTTGACGCCGTTTGTCTTTCGACGAGACGTCTTGAGAGCCACGTGGGAGGTTTTACTTGACGACTTTATGCACATATTAACTGAATTTCTTCAAGCGATTTTTGCTGCATTAAAGTACGTCTTTCGACCCCAGAACGGATAATAGCCGTTACGAGACTCTTTGGTCCTGCTATTACCTTGTGTTCTTATCCACCGTACGTTCAAGAAATTTGGAGGACTTCGAGCGAGTTTTTAATTCGTCGTCGTCCCCCCTTTGGATCTTCTTTCCCAGATTTGTTATTTATTTTATTTATTTCAGGGGACTTTGAGCGAGTTTTTAAGTCGTCGTCGTCCCCCTTTGGATCTTCTTTCCCTGATTTGTTATTTATTTTATTTATTTCAGGGGACTTCGAGCGAGTTTTTAATTCGTCGTCGTCACCCCTTTGGATCTTCTTTCCCAGATTTGTTATTTATTTTATTTATTTCAGGGGACTTCGAGCGAGTTTTTAAGTCGTCGTCGTCCCCCTTTTGGTCTTCTTTCCCTGATTTGTTATTTATTTTATTTATTTCAGGGGACTTCGAGCGAGTTTTTAATTCGTCGTCGTCCCCCCTTTGGTCTTCTTTCCCTGATTTGTTATTTATTTTATTTATTTCAGGGGACTTCGAGCGAGTTTTTAATTCGTCGTCGTCCCCCCTTTGGTCTTCTTTCCCAAATTTATTTCGGCGTATTTTCAGGCAATCATTTCTCGGTGAGGAAGGTACGCCGTTTTAATTCTCAAATGTTCAACTCAACAGAGAGAATTCCATTCAAAATCTGCATTTCATCGATTGCCTGTCTGCAACACCACTCCTTCCTCATATAGTGCAGTTTGCATCGAACGGGGCGCTATTCACGCATTTGACTTAGCATCGAGCGCCGCAGCCCACGACCGGTCGACAGCGCCCAACCGGCCGAAACAAACCATTCAAAACGTCTAGTCAAGCAAAGCCAGAGTAGGTCTGCCTCGCCTGTACTGATCTACACTTTACTTGCCCGATATAAAGCTACCGTATTTCCAGTCGAGGACGACTGACACACACCTCCTTATATAGTGCAGTTTGCATCGAACGGTGCGCTGTTCACGCTGGTCGTCCGCCGTCCTGTTTGGCCGGGCGCCAGACTCGATTCAGTAGCGCCTGCAGAGATCCGCCTAGCATTGTCAGAGTGCGATCGTCGTTGTGTGCGCTGGGCGCCAGACCCGCTTCGCCAGCGCCTGCAGAGATCCGCCGAGCATTGTCGGACTTAGAATAATTTCGCTCGACAATTTTTGATGAACGGTGGTTATTAAATGCTGGACTTAGAAAAATTTCAATAAAAATTCAACCACCGTCGTTCCGATGCCTGACGAGACACTCACCTCCTTATATAGTGCAGTTTGCATCGAACGGTGCGCTGTTCACGCTGGTCGTCCGCCGTCCTGTTTGGCCGGGCGCCAGACTCGATTCAGTAGCGCCTGCAGAGATCCGCCTAGCATTGTCAGAGTGCGATCGTCGTCGTGTGCGCTGGGCGCCAGACCCGCTTCGCCAGCGCCTGCAGAGATCCGCCGAGCATTGTCGGACTTAGAATAATTTCGCTCGACAATTTTTGATGAACGGTGGTTATTAAATGCTGGACTTAGAAAAATTTCAATAAAAATTCAACCACCGTCGTTCCGATGCCTGACGAGACACTCACCTCCTTATATAGTGCAGTTTGCATCGAACGGTGCGCTGTTCACGCTGGTCGTCCGCCGTCCTGTTTGGCCGGGCGCCAGACTCGATTCAGTAGCGCCTGCAGAGATCCGCCGAGCATTGTCGGACTTAGAATAATTTCGCTCGACAATTTTTGATGAACGGTGGTTATTAAATGCTGGACTTAGAAAAATTTCAATAAAAATTCAACCACCGTCGTTCCGATGCCTGACGAGACACTCACCTCCTTATATAGTGCAGTTTGCATCGAACGGTGCGCTGTTCACGCTGGTCGTCCGCCGTCCTGTTTGGCCGGGCGCCAGACTCGATTCAGTAGCGCCTGCAGAGATCCGCCTAGCATTGTCAGAGTGCGATCGTCGTCGTGTGCGCTGGGCGCCAGACCCGCTTCGCCAGCGCCTGCAGAGATCCGCCGAGCATTGTCGGACTTAGAATAATTTCGCTCGACAATTTTTGATGAACGGTGGTTATTAAATGCTGGACTTAGAAAAATTTCAATAAAAATTCAACCACCGTCGTTCCGATGCCTGACGAGACACTCACCTCCTTATATAGTGCAGTTTGCATCGAACGGTGCGCTGTTCACGCTGGTCGTCCGCCGTCCTGTTTGGCCGGGCGCCAGACTCGATTCAGTAGCGCCTGCAGAGATCCGCCTAGCATTGTCAGAGTGCGATCGTCGTCGTGTGCGCTGGGCGCCAGACCCGCTTCGCCAGCGCCTGCAGAGATCCGCCGAGCATTGTCGGACTTAGAATAATTTCGCTCGACAATTTTTGATGAACGGTGGTTATTAAATGCTGGACTTAGAAAAATTTCAATAAAAATTCAACCACCGTCGTTCCGATGCCTGACGAGACACTCACCTCCTTATATAGTGCAGTTTGCATCGAACGGTGCGCTGTTCACGCTGGTCGTCCGCCGTCCTGTTTGGCCGGGCGCCAGACTCGATTCAGTAGCGCCTGCAGAGATCCGCCTAGCATTGTCAGAGTGCGATCGTCGTCGTGTGCGCTGGGCGCCAGACCCGCTTCGCCAGCGCCTGCAGAGATCCGCCGAGCATTGTCGGACTTAGAATAATTTCGCTCGACAATTTTTGATGAACGGTGGTTATTAAATGCTGGACTTAGAAAAATTTCAATAAAAATTCAACCACCGTCGTTCCGATGCCTGACGAGACACTCACCTCCTTATATAGTGCAGTTTGCATCGAACGGTGCGCTGTTCACGCTGGTCGTCCGCCGTCCTGTTTGGCCGGGCGCCAGACTCGATTCAGTAGCGCCTGCAGAGATCCGCCTAGCATTGTCAGAGTGCGATCGTCGTCGTGTGCGCTGGGCGCCAGACCCGCTTCGCCAGCGCCTGCAGAGATCCGCCGAGCATTGTCGGACTTAGAATAATTTCGCTCGACAATTTTTGATGAACGGTGGTTATTAAATGCTGGACTTAGAAAAATTTCAATAAAAATTCAACCATTGTCGTTCCGATGCCTGACGAGACACTCACCTCCTTATATAGTGCAGTTTGCATCGAACGGTGCGCTGTTCACGCTGGTCGTCCGCCGTCCTGTTTGGCCGGGCGCCAGACTCGATTCAGTAGCGCCTGCAGAGATCCGCCGAGCATTGTCGGACTTAGAATAATTTCGCTCGACAATTTTTGATGAACGGTGGTTATTAAATGCTGGACTTAGAAAAATTTCAATAAAAATTCAACCACCGTCGTTCCGATGCCTGACGAGACACTCACCTCCTTATATAGTGCAGTTTGCATCGAACGGTGCGCTGTTCACGCTGGTCGTCCGCCGTCCTGTTTGGCCGGGCGCCAGACTCGATTCAGTAGCGCCTGCAGAGATCCGCCTAGCATTGTCAGAGTGCGATCGTCGTCGTGTGCGCTGGGCGCCAGACCCGCTTCGCCAGCGCCTGCAGAGATCCGCCGAGCATTGTCGGACTTAGAATAATTTCGCTCGACAATTTTTGATGAACGGTGGTTATTAAATGCTGGACTTAGAAAAATTTCAATAAAAATTCAACCACCGTCGTTCCGATGCCTGACGAGACACTCACCTCCTTATATAGTGCAGTTTGCATCGAACGGTGCGCTGTTCACGCTGGTCGTCCGCCGTCCTGTTTGGCCGGGCGCCAGACTCGATTCAGTAGCGCCTGCAGAGATCCGCCTAGCATTGTCAGAGTGCGATCGTCGTCGTGTGCGCTGGGCGCCAGACCCGCTTCGCCAGCGCCTGCAGAGATCCGCCGAGCATTGTCGGACTTAGAATAATTTCGCTCGACAATTTTTGATGAACGGTGGTTATTAAATGCTGGACTTAGAAAAATTTCAATAAAAATTCAACCACCGTCGTTCCGATGCCTGACGAGACACTCACCTCCTTATATAGTGCAGTTTGCATCGAACGGTGCGCTGTTCACGCTGGTCGTCCGCCGTCCTGTTTGGCCGGGCGCCAGACTCGATTCAGTAGCGCCTGCAGAGATCCGCCTAGCATTGTCAGAGTGCGATCGTCGTCGTGTGCGCTGGGCGCCAGACCCGCTTCGCCAGCGCCTGCAGAGATCCGCCGAGCATTGTCGGACTTAGAATAATTTCGCTCGACAATTTTTGATGAACGGTGGTTATTAAATGCTGGACTTAGAAAAATTTCAATAAAAATTCAACCACCGTCGTTCCGATGCCTGACGAGACACACCTCCTTATATAGTGCAGTTTGCATCGAACGGTGCGCTGTTCACGCTGGTCGTCCGCCGTCCTGTTTGGCCGGGCGCCAGACTCGATTCAGTAGCGCCTGCAGAGATCCGCCGAGCATTGTCGGACTTAGAATAATTTCGCTCGACAATTTTTGATGAACGGTGGTTATTAAATGCTGGACTTAGAAAAATTTCAATAAAAATTCAACCACCGTCGTTCCGATGCCTGACGAGACACTCACCTCCTTATATAGTGCAGTTTGCATCGAACGGTGCGCTGTTCACGCTGGTCGTCCGCCGTCCTGTTTGGCCGGGCGCCAGACTCGATTCAGTAGCGCCTGCAGAGATCCGCCTAGCATTGTCAGAGTGCGATCGTCGTCGTGTGCGCTGGGCGCCAGACCCGCTTCGCCAGCGCCTGCAGAGATCCGCCGAGCATTGTCGGACTTAGAATAATTTCGCTCGACAATTTTTGATGAACGGTGGTTATTAAATGCTGGACTTAGAAAAATTTCAATAAAAATTCAACCACCGTCGTTCCGATGCCTGACGAGACACTCACCTCCTTATATAGTGCAGTTTGCATCGAACGGTGCGCTGTTCACGCTGGTCGTCCGCCGTCCTGTTTGGCCGGGCGCCAGACTCGATTCAGTAGCGCCTGCAGAGATCCGCCTAGCATTGTCAGAGTGCGATCGTCGTCGTGTGCGCTGGGCGCCAGACCCGCTTCGCCAGCGCCTGCAGAGATCCGCCGAGCATTGTCGGACTTAGAATAATTTCGCTCGACAATTTTTGATGAACGGTGGTTATTAAATGCTGGACTTAGAAAAATTTCAATAAAAATTCAACCACCGTCGTTCCGATGCCTGACGAGACACTCACCTCCTTATATAGTGCAGTTTGCATCGAACGGTGCGCTGTTCACGCTGGTCGTCCGCCGTCCTGTTTGGCCGGGCGCCAGACTCGATTCAGTAGCGCCTGCAGAGATCCGCCGAGCATTGTCGGACTTAGAATAATTTCGCTCGACAATTTTTGATGAACGGTGGTTATTAAATGCTGGACTTAGAAAAATTTCAATAAAAATTCAACCACCGTCGTTCCGATGCCTGACGAGACACTCACCTCCTTATATAGTGCAGTTTGCATCGAACGGTGCGCTGTTCACGCTGGTCGTCCGCCGTCCTGTTTGGCCGGGCGCCAGACTCGATTCAGTAGCGCCTGCAGAGATCCGCCGAGCATTGTCGGACTTAGAATAATTTCGCTCGACAATTTTTGATGAACGGTGGTTATTAAATGCTGGACTTAGAAAAATTTCAATAAAAATTCAACCACCGTCGTTCCGATGCCTGACGAGACACTCACCTCCTTATATAGTGCAGTTTGCATCGAACGGTGCGCTGTTCACGCTGGTCGTCCGCCGTCCTGTTTGGCCGGGCGCCAGACTCGATTCAGTAGCGCCTGCAGAGATCCGCCTAGCATTGTCAGAGTGCGATCGTCGTCGTGTGCGCTGGGCGCCAGACCCGCTTCGCCAGCGCCTGCAGAGATCCGCCGAGCATTGTCGGACTTAGAATAATTTCGCTCGACAATTTTTGATGAACGGTGGTTATTAAATGCTGGACTTAGAAAAATTTCAATAAAAATTCAACCACCGTCGTTCCGATGCCTGACGAGACACTCACCTCCTTATATAGTGCAGTTTGCATCGAACGGTGCGCTGTTCACGCTGGTCGTCCGCCGTCCTGTTTGGCCGGGCGCCAGACTCGATTCAGTAGCGCCTGCAGAGATCCGCCTAGCATTGTCAGAGTGCGATCGTCGTCGTGTGCGCTGGGCGCCAGACCCGCTTCGCCAGCGCCTGCAGAGATCCGCCGAGCATTGTCGGACTTAGAATAATTTCGCTCGACAATTTTTGATGAACGGTGGTTATTAAATGCTGGACTTAGAAAAATTTCAATAAAAATTCAACCACCGTCGTTCCGATGCCTGACGAGACACTCACCTCCTTATATAGTGCAGTTTGCATCGAACGGTGCGCTGTTCACGCTGGTCGTCCGCCGTCCTGTTTGGCCGGGCGCCAGACTCGATTCAGTAGCGCCTGCAGAGATCCGCCTAGCATTGTCAGAGTGCGATCGTCGTCGTGTGCGCTAATAATGAACAACCGTAGTTCCAGTCAGGACTTAGAAAAATTTCAAAAAATTATGAAACCACCGTAGTTCCTAAAAGCCGTACAAGGAAAATTAGCAATAAATAATGAACAACCGTAGTTCCAGTCAGGACTTAGAAAAATTTCAAAAAATTATGAAACCACCGTAGTTCCTAAAAGCCGTACAAGGAAAATTAGCAATAAATAATGAACAACCGTAGTTCCAGTCAGGACTTAGAAAAATTTCAAAAAATTATGAAACCACCGTAGTTCCTAAAAGCCGTACAAGGAAAATTAGCAATAAATAATGAACAACCGTAGTTCCAGTCAGGACTTAGAAAAATTTCAAAAAATTATGAAACCACCGTAGTTCCTAAAAGCCGTACAAGGAAAATTAGCAATAAATAATGAACAACCGTAGTTCCAGTCAGGACTTAGAAAAATTTCAAAAAATTATGAAACCACCGTAGTTCCTAAAAGCCGTACAAGGAAAATTAGCAATAAATAATGAACAACCGTAGTTCCAGTCAGGACTTAGAAAAATTTCAAAAAATTATGAAACCACCGTAGTTCCTAAAAGCCGTACAAGGAAAATTAGCAATAAATAATGAACAACCGTAGTTCCAGTCAGGACTTAGAAAAATTTCAAAAAATTATGAAACCACCGTAGTTCCTAAAAGCCGTACAAGGAAAATTAGCAATAAATAATGAACAACCGTAGTTCCAGTCAGGACTTAGAAAAATTTCAAAAAATTATGAAACCACCGTAGTTCCTAAAAGCCGTACAAGGAAAATTAGCAATAAATAATGAACAACCGTAGTTCCAGTCAGGACTTAGAAAAATTTCAAAAAATTATGAAACCACCGTAGTTCCTAAAAGCCGTACAAGGAAAATTAGCAATAAATAATGAACAACCGTAGTTCCAGTCAGGACTTAGAAAAATTTCAAAAAATTATGAAACCACCGTAGTTCCTAAAAGCCGTACAAGGAAAATTAGCAATAAATAATGAACAACCGTAGTTCCAGTCAGGACTTAGAAAAATTTCAAAAAATTATGAAACCACCGTAGTTCCTAAAAGCCGTACAAGGAAAATTAGCAATAAATAATGAACAACCGTAGTTCCAGTCAGGACTTAGAAAAATTTC
>CATORM010000166.1:0-12500 GCA_951805265.1 Schizotus pectinicornis
GACATTTGGCACTCTACTTGCATGCAATTCCGTCCTGACAGCAAACTGAGGAGGAGCATGCGTATGCTTATGCCAGGCGCTCGTCGTCCTTAAAGCTCTACTGAGAACTCAACTTTTAAGAACTTTTGCGAAAGATACCCGGACGTTTAACCATGGCAGTACCTTTCGGCAATCGGGCGAATATCATTTAAAACCTCCGGAAGCGGCGCCACCACGGGCGCTCCGCGTTCCTTCTACCGGTCCGCAAGATGACCAGACGAAAGAGAGAACAACGTCCTTTACAAGACGGTCTCTTCTTTGCGTTCCAGCACCAGCGGTAACCGATCCAGGTACCCGAGAGTTTTACATACTCTCCTTTTTAGAACGGTCTTTCCGTTCGTTTAGTCACTTCGAAATAATTCGAAGGTAGTTCGCAAAGAACGGCGTCAGTACACGACGGAATCGAGTGTGTATGTTTATAACATCCGTTCTAACGAACGGTCAGTTTAACAACGCAACTACGGATTCCACGTGCACGAAACTGCGACTCTCCTGCCGAACGGCAAGGCTAGTCGTCTTTCCGTTCAGGAGCTTTACGTTCGACAATTTTATTCGTGTAAGGAACACGGTAATGATCCTTCCGCAGGTTCACCTACGGAAACCTTGTTACGACTTTTACTTCCTCTAAATGATCAAGTTTGGTCATCTTCTCAGCAACATCGGTGACGCCGAAACGCCACCGCGTACCGATCCGAAGACCTCACTAAATCATTCAATCGGTAGTAGCGACGGGCGGTGTGTACAAAGGGCAGGGACGTAATCAACGCGAGCTTATGACTCGCGCTTACTGGGAATTCCTCGTTCATGGGGAACAATTGCAAGCCCCAATCCCTAGCACGAAGGAGCTTCAACGGGTTACCCGGTCCGTTCGGACAGGGATCACACGTTGATTCCTTCAGTGTAGCGCGCGTGCGGCCCAGAACATCTAAGGGCATCACAGACCTGTTATTGCTCAATCTCGTGCGGCTAGAAGCCGCCTGTCCCTCTAAGAAGAATTGTTTGTACGCCGACAGTAAAAACCGCGCGCGGAAACCGAGCGAACTCGGAACCGGCGGGCATTTAAGATGTCGAAATACGCCTATTTAGCAGGCTAGAGTCTCGTTCGTTATCGGAATTAACCAGACAAATCGCTCCACCAACTAAGAACGGCCATGCACCACCACCCACCGAATCAAGAAAGAGCTCTCAATCTGTCAATCCTTCCGGTGTCCGGGCCTGGTGAGGTTTCCCGTGTTGAGTCAAATTAAGCCGCAGGCTCCACTCCTGGTGGTGCCCTTCCGTCAATTCCTTTAAGTTTCAGCTTTGCAACCATACTTCCCCCGGAACCCAAAAGCTTTGGTTTCCCGGAAGCTGCCCGCCGAGTCATCGGAGGAACGTCGGCGGATCGCTAGCTGGCATCGTTTATGGTTAGAACTAGGGCGGTATCTGATCGCCTTCGAACCTCTAACTTTCGTTCTTGATCAATGAAAGCGTTTTTGGCAAATGCTTTCGCTTCTGTCCGTCTTGCGACGATCCAAGAATTTCACCTCTAACGTCGCAATACGAATGCCCCCATCCGTTCCTATTAATCATTACCTCGGGGTTCCGAAAACCAACAAAATAGAACCGAGGTCCTATTCCATTATTCCATGCACACATATTCAGGCAATGTTTTAGCCTGCTTTAAGCACTCTAATTTGTTCAAAGTAAACGTGCCGGCCCACCTCGACACTCAGTGAAGAGCACCGCGGCGGGATTGAGTTGGGCCGCCCTTTCAAGCTAAGCCCACCGGCAGGACGTCCGGCGGCACGCCAGTTGACACCGCGAACGATGAACCGGCGGCGCTGGACACAGATTCGACTACGAGCTTTTTTAACCGCAACAACTTTAATATACGCTATTGGAGCTGGAATTACCGCGGCTGCTGGCACCAGACTTGCCCTCCAATTGATCCTCGTTAAAGGGTTTAGAGTGTACTCATTCCGATTACGGGGCCTCGGATGAGTCCCGTATCGTTATTTTTCGTCACTACCTCCCCGTGCCGGGAGTGGGTAATTTGCGCGCCTGCTGCCTTCCTTGGATGTGGTAGCCGTTTCTCAGGCTCCCTCTCCGGAATCGAACCCTGATTCCCCGTTACCCGTTACAACCATGGTAGGCGCAGAACCTACCATCGACAGTTGATAAGGCAGACATTTGAAAGATGCGTCGCCGGTGCGAGACCGTGCGATCAGCGTAAAGTTATTCAGAGTCACCAAGTGATACGATGACGGCGAGCCGCCACCGATTGGTTTTGATCTAATAAAAGCGCTCCTTCCGTCTCCGGTCGGAGCTCTGTTTGCATGTATTAGCTCTAGAATTACCACAGTTATCCAAGTAAAGTGGGTACGATCTAAGGAACCATAACTGATTTAATGAGCCTTTTGCGGTTTCACCTTAATTTGGCTTGTACTGAGACATGCATGGCTTAATCTTTGAGACAAGCATATGACTACTGGCAGGATCAACCAGGGAACTGCGTCGTGATTGCACACGTCAAAGACTACTGTGACAAACACTTTGCACGTTCTTTTTTCTCCGAGCGACACGATTTACGACGTGGTGTAGAAAGAGCAGCCCTCCGAAGAGAACACTCAATCGTACCACGACGATTATGTCGTGTTTACGCTACTGAAAAAACTTGGACGTATAAAGTGTGCGTGTGTGCGTCTTCGATCCGCATGGAAACGAAACGCCACGCTTACTTCGTACATATTTTGCGACCCCGTTTTTGACGGCGTTTAAAAACGGCTTGACCCGTTGACCACGTGTCGTTGGGTGTCTTCCGTTTATTTGCCGTTCGAAACGTTGTTCACAGAGGCGCTCCAAGTGGCACACCCCGTCGATATTCACTACATTCGTAGAGAGTTCGACTTATAAAACTTCGAAACATTCTCTCGACCCTTCGCTAGTTTGTAAGCGACACGGTGTTCGATTGAAATTATTTCGTTTCTACATACTTATTCTCGCTCGGACAGAGGAGAGTTGTTGAATGTTTGTTCGATCGGAGACTTGTCTTTTTCAAGATTCATCACCGTCTACTTGGGTTGACCGCATAAGACCCGCTAACGTCAAAGCGCTCGCTAAAGCCGCAGTCTCGCAGTGAATTTTATTGCTGGCAGGATGCTGAAGCCCTTAGAAGGACCAGTTCGGCCACCAACAACACAACACGCTCCATAGACGCCAATTTTGGTTTCATGCGGTGTCCTCTCGAAATACTAAACGGTTCGACAGCGGCTGTAAGACAACTTACTCTGTAGGAGGAGTGTCAAGCCTTTGAATCGTCCGTAACTGTAGATCTAAAGACAACGCAGGTAAATCGAACGCAGCCAAACAGACACACGAAAGTGCGACGATCTGTTGCGGTCGGGACCCCTGTTGCTTAGCTCACTAATTATTGTAAGTCATTTACTCCGGCTCTCGCTTCGAGAAAGCGCAACAATAGGACCACTTTTGACGTTTCGACATTTAACGGGACGTCTTTAGAGCCGGAGAACGTGACTTTCCGTCAATTCCCATTGTTTTTATATTTAACGTCTGCCTGCTCAGACTTTTTTTTGTTGCTCAACTGCCCTCTTGTTGGCTTTATTTTTCTTTGCGGTTCAACTGCCCTCTTTTGTTGACCTCATTGCTTTTATGCTGTTGCATTTCGACAGTCTATTTTAGACTCACTACTATGAACTTTTGTTCCGTCAAAATTTTATTTTATTTTTCAACCACAGATAAAAAGACACACAAAGTGCGAAGATTTTCTGCGGAAGGGACCCCTGTTGCTTAGCTCGCCCACCTTACGGTAAGTTACCCCAGCTCTCGCTACGAGGAAGCGCAACAATAGGACCACTTGACGCCGTTTGTCTTTCGACGAGACGTCTTGAGAGCCACGTGGGAGGTTTTACTTGACGACTTTATGCACATATTAACTGAATTTCTTCAAGCGATTTTTGCTGCATTAAAGTACGTCTTTCGACCCCAGAACGGATAATAGCCGTTACGAGACTCTTTGGTCCTGCTATTACCTTGTGTTCTTATCCACCGTACGTTCAAGAAATTTGGAGGACTTCGAGCGAGTTTTTAATTCGTCGTCGTCCCCCCTTTGGATCTTCTTTCCCAGATTTGTTATTTATTTTATTTATTTCAGGGGACTTTGAGCGAGTTTTTAAGTCGTCGTCGTCCCCCTTTGGATCTTTCCCTGATTTGTTATTTATTTTATTTATTTCAGGGGACTTCGAGCGAGTTTTTAATTCGTCGTCGTCCCCCCTTTGGATCTTCTTTCCCAGATTTGTTATTTATTTTATTTATTTCAGGGGACTTCGAGCGAGTTTTTAAGTCGTCGTCGTCGTCCCCCTTTTGGTCTTCTTTCCCTGATTTGTTATTTATTTTATTTATTTCAGGGGACTTCGAGCGAGTTTTTAATTCGTCGTCGTCCCCCCTTTGGTCTTCTTTCCCTGATTTGTTATTTATTTTATTTATTTCAGGGGACTTCGAGCGAGTTTTTAATTCGTCGTCGTCCCCCCTTTGGTCTTCTTTCCCAAATTTATTTCGGCGTATTTTCAGGCAATCATTTCTCGGTGAGGAAGGTACGCCGTTTTAATTCTCAAATGTTCAACTCAACAGAGAGAATTCCATTCAAAATCTGCATTTCATCGATTGCCTGTCTGCAACACCACTCCTTCCTCATATAGTGCAGTTTGCATCGAACGGGGCGCTATTCACGCATTTGACTTAGCATCGAGCGCCGCAGCCCTACGACCGGTCGACAGCGCCCAACCGGCCGAAACAAACCATTCAAAACGTCTAGTCAAGCAAAGCCAGAGTAGGTCTGCCTCGCCTGTACTGATCTACACTTTACTTGCCCGATATAAAGCTACCGTATTTCCAGTCGAGGACGACTGACACACACCTCCTTATATAGTGCAGTTTGCATCGAACGGTGCGCTGTTCACGCTGGTCGTCCGCCGTCCTGTTTGGCCGGGCGCCAGACTCGATTCAGTAGCGCCTGCAGAGATCCGCCTAGCATTGTCAGAGTGCGATCGTCGTTGTGTGCGCTGGGCGCCAGACCCGCTTCGCCAGCGCCTGCAGAGATCCGCCGAGCATTGTCGGACTTAGAATAATTTCGCTCGACAATTTTTGATGAACGGTGGTTATTAAATGCTGGACTTAGAAAAATTTCAATAAAATTCAACCACCGTCGTTCCGATGCCTGACGAGACACTCACCTCCTTATATAGTGCAGTTTGCATCGAACGGTGCGCTGTTCACGCTGGTCGTCCGCCGTCCTGTTTGGCCGGGCGCCAGACTCGATTCAGTAGCGCCTGCAGAGATCCGCCTAGCATTGTCAGAGTGCGATCGTCGTCGTGTGCGCTGGGCGCCAGACCCGCTTCGCCAGCGCCTGCAGAGATCCGCCGAGCATTGTCGGACTTAGAATAATTTCGCTCGACAATTTTTGATGAACGGTGGTTATTAAATGCTGGACTTAGAAAAATTTCAATAAAAATTCAACCACCGTCGTTCCGATGCCTGACGAGACACTCACCTCCTTATATAGTGCAGTTTGCATCGAACGGTGCGCTGTTCACGCTGGTCGTCCGCCGTCCTGTTTGGCCGGGCGCCAGACTCGATTCAGTAGCGCCTGCAGAGATCCGCCTAGCATTGTCAGAGTGCGATCGTCGTCGTGTGCGCTGGGCGCCAGACCCGCTTCGCCAGCGCCTGCAGAGATCCGCCGAGCATTGTCGGACTTAGAATAATTTCGCTCGACAATTTTTGATGAACGGTGGTTATTAAATGCTGGACTTAGAAAAATTTCAATAAAAATTCAACCACCGTCGTTCCGATGCCTGACGAGACACTCACCTCCTTATATAGTGCAGTTTGCATCGAACGGTGCGCTGTTCACGCTGGTCGTCCGCCGTCCTGTTTGGCCGGGCGCCAGACTCGATTCAGTAGCGCCTGCAGAGATCCGCCTAGCATTGTCAGAGTGCGATCGTCGTCGTGTGCGCTGGGCGCCAGACCCGCTTCGCCAGCGCCTGCAGAGATCCGCCGAGCATTGTCGGACTTAGAATAATTTCGCTCGACAATTTTTGATGAACGGTGGTTATTAAATGCTGGACTTAGAAAAATTTCAATAAAAATTCAACCACCGTCGTTCCGATGCCTGACGAGACACTCACCTCCTTATATAGTGCAGTTTGCATCGAACGGTGCGCTGTTCACGCTGGTCGTCCGCCGTCCTGTTTGGCCGGGCGCCAGACTCGATTCAGTAGCGCCTGCAGAGATCCGCCTAGCATTGTCAGAGTGCGATCGTCGTCGTGTGCGCTGGGCGCCAGACCCGCTTCGCCAGCGCCTGCAGAGATCCGCCGAGCATTGTCGGACTTAGAATAATTTCGCTCGACAATTTTTGATGAACGGTGGTTATTAAATGCTGGACTTAGAAAAATTTCAATAAAAATTCAACCACCGTCGTTCCGATGCCTGACGAGACACTCACCTCCTTATATAGTGCAGTTTGCATCGAACGGTGCGCTGTTCACGCTGGTCGTCCGCCGTCCTGTTTGGCCGGGCGCCAGACTCGATTCAGTAGCGCCTGCAGAGATCCGCCTAGCATTGTCAGAGTGCGATCGTCGTCGTGTGCGCTGGGCGCCAGACCCGCTTCGCCAGCGCCTGCAGAGATCCGCCGAGCATTGTCGGACTTAGAATAATTTCGCTCGACAATTTTTGATGAACGGTGGTTATTAAATGCTGGACTTAGAAAAATTTCAATAAAAATTCAACCACCGTCGTTCCGATGCCTGACGAGACACTCACCTCCTTATATAGTGCAGTTTGCATCGAACGGTGCGCTGTTCACGCTGGTCGTCCGCCGTCCTGTTTGGCCGGGCGCCAGACTCGATTCAGTAGCGCCTGCAGAGATCCGCCGAGCATTGTCGGACTTAGAATAATTTCGCTCGACAATTTTTGATGAACGGTGGTTATTAAATGCTGGACTTAGAAAAATTTCAATAAAAATTCAACCACCGTCGTTCCGATGCCTGACGAGACACTCACCTCCTTATATAGTGCAGTTTGCATCGAACGGTGCGCTGTTCACGCTGGTCGTCCGCCGTCCTGTTTGGCCGGGCGCCAGACTCGATTCAGTAGCGCCTGCAGAGATCCGCCTAGCATTGTCAGAGTGCGATCGTCGTCGTGTGCGCTGGGCGCCAGACCCGCTTCGCCAGCGCCTGCAGAGATCCGCCGAGCATTGTCGGACTTAGAATAATTTCGCTCGACAATTTTTGATGAACGGTGGTTATTAAATGCTGGACTTAGAAAAATTTCAATAAAAATTCAACCACCGTCGTTCCGATGCCTGACGAGACACTCACCTCCTTATATAGTGCAGTTTGCATCGAACGGTGCGCTGTTCACGCTGGTCGTCCGCCGTCCTGTTTGGCCGGGCGCCAGACTCGATTCAGTAGCGCCTGCAGAGATCCGCCTAGCATTGTCAGAGTGCGATCGTCGTCGTGTGCGCTGGGCGCCAGACCCGCTTCGCCAGCGCCTGCAGAGATCCGCCGAGCATTGTCGGACTTAGAATAATTTCGCTCGACAATTTTTGATGAACGGTGGTTATTAAATGCTGGACTTAGAAAAATTTCAATAAAAATTCAACCACCGTCGTTCCGATGCCTGACGAGACACTCACCTCCTTATATAGTGCAGTTTGCATCGAACGGTGCGCTGTTCACGCTGGTCGTCCGCCGTCCTGTTTGGCCGGGCGCCAGACTCGATTCAGTAGCGCCTGCAGAGATCCGCCTAGCATTGTCAGAGTGCGATCGTCGTCGTGTGCGCTGGGCGCCAGACCCGCTTCGCCAGCGCCTGCAGAGATCCGCCGAGCATTGTCGGACTTAGAATAATTTCGCTCGACAATTTTTGATGAACGGTGGTTATTAAATGCTGGACTTAGAAAAATTTCAATAAAAATTCAACCACCGTCGTTCCGATGCCTGACGAGACACTCACCTCCTTATATAGTGCAGTTTGCATCGAACGGTGCGCTGTTCACGCTGGTCGTCCGCCGTCCTGTTTGGCCGGGCGCCAGACTCGATTCAGTAGCGCCTGCAGAGATCCGCCTAGCATTGTCAGAGTGCGATCGTCGTCGTGTGCGCTGGGCGCCAGACCCGCTTCGCCAGCGCCTGCAGAGATCCGCCGAGCATTGTCGGACTTAGAATAATTTCGCTCGACAATTTTTGATGAACGGTGGTTATTAAATGCTGGACTTAGAAAAATTTCAATAAAAATTCAACCACCGTCGTTCCGATGCCTGACGAGACACTCACCTCCTTATATAGTGCAGTTTGCATCGAACGGTGCGCTGTTCACGCTGGTCGTCCGCCGTCCTGTTTGGCCGGGCGCCAGACTCGATTCAGTAGCGCCTGCAGAGATCCGCCCCTGCAGAGATCCGCCGAGCATTGTCGGACTTAGAATAATTTCGCTCGACAATTTTTGATGAACGGTGGTTATTAAATGCTGGACTTAGAAAAATTTCAATAAAAATTCAACCACCGTCGTTCCGATGCCTGACGAGACACTCACCTCCTTATATAGTGCAGTTTGCATCGAACGGTGCGCTGTTCACGCTGGTCGTCCGCCGTCCTGTTTGGCCGGGCGCCAGACTCGATTCAGTAGCGCCTGCAGAGATCCGCCTAGCATTGTCAGAGTGCGATCGTCGTCGTGTGCGCTGGGCGCCAGACCCGCTTCGCCAGCGCCTGCAGAGATCCGCCGAGCATTGTCGGACTTAGAATAATTTCGCTCGACAATTTTTGATGAACGGTGGTTATTAAATGCTGGACTTAGAAAAATTTCAATAAAAATTCAACCACCGTCGTTCCGATGCCTGACGAGACACTCACCTCCTTATATAGTGCAGTTTGCATCGAACGGTGCGCTGTTCACGCTGGTCGTCCGCCGTCCTGTTTGGCCGGGCGCCAGACTCGATTCAGTAGCGCCTGCAGAGATCCGCCTAGCATTGTCAGAGTGCGATCGTCGTCGTGTGCGCTGGGCGCCAGACCCGCTTCGCCAGCGCCTGCAGAGATCCGCCGAGCATTGTCGGACTTAGAATAATTTCGCTCGACAATTTTTGATGAACGGTGGTTATTAAATGCTGGACTTAGAAAAATTTCAATAAAAATTCAACCACCGTCGTTCCGATGCCTGACGAGACACTCACCTCCTTATATAGTGCAGTTTGCATCGAACGGTGCGCTGTTCACGCTGGTCGTCCGCCGTCCTGTTTGGCCGGGCGCCAGACTCGATTCAGTAGCGCCTGCAGAGATCCGCCTAGCATTGTCAGAGTGCGATCGTCGTCGTGTGCGCTAATAATGAACAACCGTAGTTCCAGTCAGGACTTAGAAAAATTTCAAAAAATTATGAAACCACCGTAGTTCCTAAAAGCCGTACAAGGAAAATTAGCAATAAATAATGAACAACCGTAGTTCCAGTCAGGACTTAGAAAAATTTCAAAAAATTATGAAACCACCGTAGTTCCTAAAAGCCGTACAAGGAAAATTAGCAATAAATAATGAACAACCGTAGTTCCAGTCAGGACTTAGAAAAATTTCAAAAAATTATGAAACCACCGTAGTTCCTAAAAGCCGTACAAGGAAAATTAGCAATAAATAATGAACAACCGTAGTTCCAGTCAGGACTTAGAAAAATTTCAAAAAATTATGAAACCACCGTAGTTCCTAAAAGCCGTACAAGGAAAATTAGCAATAAATAATGAACAACCGTAGTTCCAGTCAGGACTTAGAAAAATTTCAAAAAATTATGAAACCACCGTAGTTCCTAAAAGCCGTACAAGGAAAATTAGCAATAAATAATGAACAACCGTAGTTCCAGTCAGGACTTAGAAAAATTTCAAAAAATTATGAAACCACCGTAGTTCCTAAAAGCCGTACAAGGAAAATTAGCAATAAATAATGAACAACCGTAGTTCCAGTCAGGACTTAGAAAAATTTCAAAAAATTATGAAACCACCGTAGTTCCTAAAAGCCGTACAAGGAAAATTAGCAATAAATAATGAACAACCGTAGTTCCAGTCAGGACTTAGAAAAATTTCAAAAAATTATGAAACCACCGTAGTTCCTAAAAGCCGTACAAGGAAAATTAGCAATAAATAATGAACAACCGTAGTTCCAGTCAGGACTTAGAAAAATTTCAAAAAATTATGAAACCACCGTAGTTCCTAAAAGCCGTACAAGGAAAATTAGCAATAAATAATGAACAACCGTAGTTCCAGTCAGGACTTAGAAAAATTTCAAAAAATTATGAAACCACCGTAGTTCCTAAAAGCCGTACAAGGAAAATTAGCAATAAATAATGAACAACCGTAGTTCCAGTCAGGACTTAGAAAAATTTCAAAAAATTATGAAACCACCGTAGTTCCTAAAAGCCGTACAAGGAAAATTAGCAATAAATAATGAACAACCGTAGTTCCAGTCAGGACTTAGAAAAATTTCAAAAAATTATGAAACCACCGTAGTTCCTAAAAGCCGTACAAGGAAAATTAGCAATAAATAATGAACAACCGTAGTTCCAGTCAGGACTTAGAAAAATTTCAAAAAATTATGAAACCACCGTAGTTCCTAAAAGCCGTACAAGGAAAATTAGCAATAAATAATGAACAACCGTAGTTCCAGTCAGGACTTAGAAAAATTTCAAAAAATTATGAAACCACCGTAGTTCCTAAAAGCCGTACAAGGAAAATTAGCAATAAATAATGAACAACCGTAGTTCCAGTCAGGACTTAGAAAAATTTCAAAAAATTATGAAACCACCGTAGTTCCTAAAAGCCGTACAAGGAAAATTAGCAATAAATAATGAACAACCGTAGTTCCAGTCAGGACTTAGAAAAATTTCAAAAAATTATGAAACCACCGTAGTTCCTAAAAGCCGTACAAGGAAAATTAGCAATAAATAATGAACAACCGTAGTTCCAGTCAGGACTTAGAAAAATTTCAAAAAATTATGAAACCACCGTAGTTCCTAAAAGCCGTACAAGGAAAATTAGCAATAAATAATGAACAACCGTAGTTCCAGTCAGGACTTAGAAAAATTTCAAAAAATTATGAAACCACCGTAGTTCCTAAAAGCCGTACAAGGAAAATTAGCAATAAATAATGAACAACCGTAGTTCCAGTCAGGACTTAGAAAAATTTCAAAAAATTATGAAACCACCGTAGTTCCTAAAAGCCGTACAAGGAAAATTAGCAATAAATAATGAACAACCGTAGTTCCAGTCAGGACTTAGAAAAATTTCAAAAAATTATGAAACCACCGTAGTTCCTAAAAGCCGTACAAGGAAAATTAGCAATAAATAATGAACAACCGTAGTTCCAGTCAGGACTTAGAAAAATTTCAAAAAATTATGAAACCACCGTAGTTCCTAAAAGCCGTACAAGGAAAATTAGCAATAAATAATGAACAACCGTAGTTCCAGTCAGGACTTAGAAAAATTTCAAAAAATTATGAAACCACCGTAGTTCCTAAAAGCCGTACAAGGAAAATTAGCAATAAATAATGAACAACCGTAGTTCCAGTCAGGACTTAGAAAAATTTCAAAAAATTATGAAACCACCGTAGTTCCTAAAAGCCGTACAAGGAAAATTAGCAATAAATAATGAACAACCGTAGTTCCAGTCAGGACTTAGAAAAATTTCAAAAAATTATGAAACCACCGTAGTTCCTAAAAGCCGTACAAGGAAAATTAGCAATAAATAATGAACAACCGTAGTTCCAGTCAGGACTTAGAAAAATTTCAAAAAATTATGAAACCACCGTAGTTCCTAAAAGCCGTACAAGGAAAATTAGCAATAAATAATGAACAACCGTAGTTCCAGTCAGGACTTAGAAAAATTTCAAAAAATTATGAAACCACCGTAGTTCCTAAAAGCCGTACAAGGAAAATTAGCAATAAATAATGAACAACCGTAGTTCCAGTCAGGACTTAGAAAAATTTCAAAAAATTATGAAACCACCGTAGTTCCTAAAAGCCGTACAAGGAAAATTAGCAATAAATAATGAACAACCGTAGTTCCAGTCAGGACTTAGAAAAATTTCAAAAAATTATGAAACCACCGTAGTTCCTAAAAGCCGTACAAGGAAAATTAGCAATAAATAATGAACAACCGTAGTTCCAGTCAGGACTTAGAAAAATTTCAAAAAATTATGAAACCACCGTAGTTCCTAAAAGCCGTACAAGGAAAATTAGCAATAAATAATGAACAACCGTAGTTCCAGTCAGGACTTAGAAAAATTTCAAAAAATTATGAAACCACCGTAGTTCCTAAAAGCCGTACAAGGAAAATTAGCAATAAATAATGAACAACCGTAGTTCCAGTCAGGACTTAGAAAAATTTCAAAAAATTATGAAACCACCGTAGTTCCTAAAAGCCGTACAAGGAAAATTAGCAATA
>CATORM010000167.1:0-75000 GCA_951805265.1 Schizotus pectinicornis
ATGTTTCAAACTTTCCAACTCAAAGTGTCATATACCGAAAGATGGAGAATTTTATCAGCTTTTTAAAAATGAAAACCCCATCTTTCTACCTAACTTAGATCTTGAGTTAGACTAATTTTTGTGTTGGTGCAGTCTTGCCATTTTCAGAAAAAATCAGTTAGATTCCTTATGTTCCAAACTTTCCAACTCAATGAGTCATATACCAAAAGATGGAGAATTTTATCAGCTTTTTAAAAATGTAAACCTCATCTTTCTATCTAACTTAGATCTTGAGTTATACTAATTTTTGTGTTGGTGCAATAAAGATTTCTTGCCATTTTCAGAAGAAATCAGTTAGATTCCTTATGTTCCAAACTTTCCAACTCAAAGAGTCATATACCGAAAGATGGAGAATTTTATCAGCTTCTTAAAAATAAAAACCCCATCTTTCTACCTAACTTAGATCTTGAGTTAGACTAATTTTTGTGTTGGTGCAGTCTTGCCATTTTCAGAAGAAATCAGTTAGATTTCTTATGTTCCAAACTTTCCAACTCAATGAGTCATATACCAAAAGATGGAGAATTTTAACTGATTTTCAAAAATGTAAGCCTCATCTTTCTATCTCACTTAGATCTTGAGTTATACTAATTTTTGTGTTGGTGCAGTAAAGATTTCTTGCTATTTTCCGAAGAAATCAGTAAGATTCCTTATGTTCCAAACTTTCCAACTCAATGAGTCATATACCAAAAGATGGAGAATTTTATCAGCTTTTTAAAAATGTAAATTTCATCTTTCTATCTAACTTAAATCTTGAGTTATACTAATTTTTGTGTTGGTGCAGTAAAGATTTCTTGCCATTTTCCGAAGAAATCAGTAAGATTCCTTATGTTCCAAACTTTCCAACTCAATGAGTCATATACCAAAAGATGGAGAATTTTATCAGCTTTTTAAAAATGTAAACCTCATCTTTCTATCTAACTTAGATCTTGAGTTATACTAATTCTTGTGTTTGTGCAGTGGAGATTTCTTGCCATTTTCAGAAGAAATCAGTAAGATTCCTCATGTTCCAAACTTTCCAACTCAATGAGTCATATACCAAAAGATGGAGAATTTTATCAGCTTTTTAAAAATGTAAGCCTCATCTTTCTATCTAACTTAGATCTTGAGTTATACTAATTTTTGTGTTTGTGCAGTGAAGATTTCTTGCCATTTTCAGAAGAAATCAGTTAGATTCCTTATGTTCCAAACTTTCCAATTCAAAGTGTCATATACCGAAAGATGGAGAATTTTATCAGCTTTTTAAAAATGTAAGCCTCATCTTTCTATCTAACTTAGATCTTGAGTTATACTAATTTTTGTGTTTGTGCAGTGAAGATTTCTTGCCATTTTCAGAAGAAATCAGTTAGATTCTTTATGTTCCACACTTTTCAACTCAAAGAGTCATATACCGAAAGATGGAGAATTTTATTAGCTTTTTAAAAATAAAAACCCCATCTTTCTACCTAACTTAGATCTTGAGTTAGACTAATTTTTGTGTTGGTGCAGTCTTGCCATTTTCAGAAGAAATCAGTTAGATTTCTTATGTTCCAAACTTTCCAACTCAATGAGTCATATACCAAAAGATGGAGAATTTTAACTGATTTTCAAAAATGTAAGCCTCATCTTTCTATCTCACTTAGATCTTGAGTTATACTAATTTTTGTGTTGGTGCAGTAAAGATTTCTTGCTATTTTCCGAAGAAATCAGTAAGATTCCTTATGTTCCAAACTTTCCAACTCAATGAGTCATATACCAAAAGATGGAGAATTTTATCAGCTTTTTAAAAATGTAAATTTCATCTTTCTATCTAACTTAAATCTTGAGTTATACTAATTTTTGTGTTGGTGCAGTAAAGATTTCTTGCCATTTTCCGAAGAAATCAGTAAGATTCCTTATGTTCCAAACTTTCCAACTCAATGAGTCATATACCAAAAGATGGAGAATTTTATCAGCTTTTTAAAAATGTAAACCTCATCTTTCTATCTAACTTAGATCTTGAGTTATACTAATTCTTGTGTTTGTGCAGTGGAGATTTCTTGCCATTTTCAGAAGAAATCAGTAAGATTCCTCATGTTCCAAACTTTCCAACTCAATGAGTCATATACCAAAAGATGGAGAATTTTATCAGCTTTTTAAAAATGTAAGCCTCATCTTCCTATCTAACTTAGATCTTGAGTTATACTAATTTTTGTGTTTGTGCAGTGAAGATTTCTTGCCATTTTCAGAAGAAATCAGTTAGATTCCTTATGTTCCAAACTTTCCAACTCAAAGTGTCATATACCGAAAGATGGAGAATTTTATCAGCTTTTTAAAAATGTAAACCTCATCTTTCTACCTAACTTAGATCTTGAGTTATACTAATCTTTGTGTTGGTGCAGTGAAGATTTCTTGCCATTTTCCGAAGATATCAGTAAGATTCCTTATGTTCCAAACTTTCCAACTCAATGAGTCATATACCAAAAGATGGAGAATTTTATCAGCTTTTTAAAAATGAAAACCCCATCTTTCTATCTAACTTAGATCTTGAGTTATACTAATTTTTGTGTTGGTGCAGTGAAGATTTCTTGCCATTTTCAGAAGAAATCAATTAGATTCCTTATGTTCCAAACTTTCCAACTCAATGAGTCATATACCAAAAAATGGAGAATTTTATCAGCTTTTTAAAAATGTAAACCTCATCTTTCTATCTAACTTAGATCTTGAGTTATACTAATTTTTGTGTTTGTGCAGTGAAGATTTCTTGCCATTTTCAGAAGAAATCAGTAAGATTCCTCATGTTCCAAATTTTCCAACTCAAAGAGTCATATACCAAAAGATGGAGAATTTTAACAGCTTTTCAAAAATGTAAGCCTCATCTTTCTATCTAACTTAGAACTTGAGTTATACTAATTTTTGTGTTTGTGCAGTAAAGATTCCTTGCCATTTTCAGAAGAAATCAGTAAGATTCCTTATGTTCCAAACTTTCCAACTCAATGAGTCACATACCAAAAGATGGAGAATTTTATCAGCTTTTTAAAAATGTAAACCTCATCTTTCTGTCTAACTTAGATCTTGAGTTATACTAATCTTTGTGTTGGTGCAGTGAAAATTTCTTGCCATTTTCCGAAGAAATCAGTAAGATTCCTTATGTTCCAACCTTTCCAACTCAAAGAGTCATATACCAAAAGATGAAGAATTTTATCAGCTTCTTAAAAATGAAAACCCCATCTTTCTACCTAACTTAGATCTTGAGTTAGACTAATTTTTGTGTTTGTGCAGTGAAGATTTCTTGCCATTTTCAGAAGAAATCAGTAAGATTCCTTATGTTCCAAACTTTCCAACTCAAAGAGTCATATACCAAAAGATGGAGAATTTTATCAGCTTTTTAAAAATAAAAACCCCATTTTTCTAACTAACTTAGATCTTGAGTTAGACTAATTTTTGTGTTGGTGCAGTCTTGCCATTTTCAGAAGAAATCAGTTAGATTTCTTATGTTCCAAACTTTCCAACTCAATGAGTCATATACCAAAAGATGGAGAATTTTATCAGCTTTTTAAAAATGTAAACCTCATCTTTCTATCTAACTTAGATCTTGAGTTATACTAATCTTTGTGTTGGTGCAGTGAAAATTTTTTGCCATTTTCCGAAGAAATCAGTAAGATTCCTTATGTTCCAACCTTTCCAACTCAAAGAGTCATATACCAAAAGATGAAGAATTTTATCAGATTTTTAAAAATGAAAACCCCATCTTTCTACCTAACTTAGATCTTGAGTTAGACTAATTTTTGTGTTGGTGCAGTCTTGCCATTTTCAGAAGAAATCAGTTAGATTCCTTATGTTCCAAATTTTCCAACTCAATGAGTTATATACCAAAAAATGGAGAATTTTAACAGATTTTCAAAAATGTAAGCCTCATCTTTCTATCTAACTTAGATCTTGAGTTATACTAATTTTTGTGTTTGTGCATTGAAGATTTCTTGCCATTTTCAGAAGAAATCAGTTAGATTCCTTATGTTCCAAACTTTCCAACTTAAAGAGTCATATACCGAAAGATGGAGAATTTTATCAGCTTTTTAAAAATGTAAGCCTCATCTTTCTATCTAACTTAGAACTTGAGTTATACTAATTTTTGTGTTTGTGCAGTGAAGAATCCTTGCCATTTTCAGAAGAAATCAGTAAGATTCCTTATGTTCCAAATTTTCCAACTCATTGAGTCACATACCAAAAGATGGAGAATTTTATCAGCTTTTTAAAAATGTAAACCTCATCTTTCTATCTAACTTAGATCTTGAGTTATACTAATCTTTGTGTTGGTGCAGTGAAAATTTTTTGCCATTTTCCGAAGAAATCAGTAAGATTCCTTATGTTCCAACCTTTCCAACTCAAAGAGTCATATACCAAAAGATGAAGAATTTTATCAGATTTTTAAAAATGAAAACCCCATCTTTCTACCTAACTTAGATCTTGAGTTAGACTAATTTTTGTGTTGGTGCAGTCTTGCCATTTTCAGAAGAAATCAGTTAGATTCCTTATGTTTCAAACTTTCCAACTCAAAGAGTCATATACCAAAAGATGGAGAATTTTATCAGCTTTTTAAAAATGAAAACCCCATCTTTCTACCTAACTTAGATCTTGAGTTAGACTAATTTTTGTGTTGGTGCAGTCTTGCCATTTTCAGAAAAAATCAGTTAGATTCCTTATGTTCCAAACTTTCCAACTCAATGAGTCATATACCAAAAGATGGAGAATTTTATCAGCTTTTTAAAAATGTAAACCTCATCTTTCTATCTAACTTAGATCTTGAGTTATACTAATTTTTGTGTTGGTGCAATAAAGATTTCTTGCCATTTTCAGAAGAAATCAGTTAGATTCCTTATGTTCCAAACTTTCCAACTCAAAGAGTCATATACCGAAAGATGGAGAATTTTATCAGCTTCTTAAAAATGAAAACCTCATCTTTCTATCTAACTTAGATCTTGAGTTAGACTAATTTTTGTGTTGGTGCAGTCTTGCCATTTTCAGAAGAAATCAGTTAGATTCCTTATGTTCCAAATTTTCCAACTCAATGAGTCATAAACCAAAAAATGGAGAATTTTAACAGATTTTCAAAAATGTAAGCCTCATCTTTCTATCTAACTTAGATCTTGAGTTATACTAATTTTTGTGTTTGTGCATTGAAGATTTCTTGCCATTTTCAGAAGAAATCAGTTAGATTCCTTATGTTCCAAACTTTCCAACTCAAAGAGTTATATACCGAAAGATGGAGAATTTTATCAGCTTTTTAAAAATGAAAACCCCATCTTTCTACCTAACTTAGATCTTGAGTTAGACTAATTTTTGTGTTGGTGCAGTCTTGCCATTTTCAGAAGAAATCAGTTAGATTCCTTATGTTCCAAACTTTCCAACTCAATGAGTCATATACCAAAAAATGGAGAATTTTATCAGCTTTTTAAAAATGTAAACCTCATCTTTCTATCTAACTTAGATCTTGAGTTATACTAATTTTTGTGTTTGTGCAGTGAAGATTTCTTGTCATTTTCAGAAGAAATCAGTAAGATTCCTCATGTTCCAAACTTTCCAACTCAAAGAGTTATATACCAAAAGATGGAGAATTTTAACAGCTTTTTAAAAATGTAAGCCTCATCTTTCTATCTAACTTAGAACTTGAGTTATACTAATTTTTGTGTTTGTGCAGTGAAGATTCCTTGCCATTTTCAGAAGAAATCAGTAAGATTCCTTATGTTCCAAATTTTCCAACTCATTGAGTCACATACCAAAAGATGGAGAATTTTATCAGCTTTTTAAAAATGTAAACCTCATCTTTCTATCTAACTTAGATCTTGAGTTATACTAATCTTTGTGTTGGTGCAGTGAAAATTTTTTGCCATTTTCCGAAGAAATCAGTAAGATTCCTTATGTTCCAACCTTTCCAACTCAAAGAGTCATATACCAAAAGATGAAGAATTTTATCAGATTTTTAAAAATGAAAACCCCATCTTTCTACCTAACTTAGATCTTGAGTTAGACTAATTTTTGTGTTGGTGCAGTCTTGCCATTTTCAGAAGAAATCAGTTAGATTCCTTATGTTCCAAATTTTCCAACTCAATGAGTTATATACCAAAAAATGGAGAATTTTAACAGATTTTCAAAAATGTAAGCCTCATCTTTCTATCTAACTTAGATCTTGAGTTATACTAATTTTTGTGTTTGTGCATTGAAGATTTCTTGCCATTTTCAGAAGAAATCAGTTAGATTCCTTATGTTCCAAACTTTCCAACTTAAAGAGTCATATACCGAAAGATGGAGAATTTTATCAGCTTTTTAAAAATGTAAGCCTCATCTTTCTATCTAACTTAGAACTTGAGTTATACTAATTTTTGTGTTTGTGCAGTGAAGAATCCTTGCCATTTTCAGAAGAAATCAGTAAGATTCCTTATGTTCCAAATTTTCCAACTCATTGAGTCACATGCCAAAAGATGGAGAATTTTATCAGCTTTTTAAAAATGTAAACCTCATCTTTCTATCTAACTTAGATCTTGAGTTATACTAATCTTTGTGTTGGTGCAGTGAAAATTTTTTGCCATTTTCCGAAGAAATCAGTAAGATTCCTTATGTTCCAACCTTTCCAACTCAAAGAGTCATATACCAAAAGATGAAGAATTTTATCAGATTTTTAAAAATGAAAACCCCATCTTTCTACCTAACTTAGATCTTGAGTTAGACTAATTTTTGTGTTGGTGCAGTCTTGCCATTTTCAGAAGAAATCAGTTAGATTCCTTATGTTCCAAATTTTCCAACTCAATGAGTCATATACCAAAAGATGGAGAATTTTAACAGATTTTCAAAAATGTAAGCCTCATCTTTCTATCTAACTTAGATCTTGAGTTATACTAATTTTTGTGTTTGTGCAGTGAAGATTTCTTGCCATTTTCAGAAGAAATCAGTTAGATTCCTTATGTTCCAAACTTTCCAACTCAAAGTGTCATATACCGAAAGATGGAGAATTTTATCAGCTTTTTAAAAATAAAAACCCCATCTTTCTACCTAACTTAGATCTTGAGTTAGACTAATTTTTGTGTTGGTGCAGTCTTGCCATTTTCAGAAAAAATCAGTTAGATTCCTTATGTTCCAAACTTTCCAACTCAATGAGTCATATACCAAAAGATGGAGAATTTTATCAGCTTTTTAAAAATGTAAACCTCATCTTTCTATCTAACTTAGATCTTGAGTTATACTAATTTTTGTGTTGGTGCAATAAAGATTTCTTGCCATTTTCAGAAGAAATCAGTTAGATTCCTTATGTTCCAAACTTTCCAACTCAAAGAGTCATATACCGAAAGATGGAGAATTTTATCAGCTTCTTAAAAATAAAAACCCCATCTTTCTACCTAACTTAGATCTTGAGTTAGACTAATTTTTGTGTTGGTGCAGTCTTGCCATTTTCAGAAGAAATCAGTTAGATTCCTTATGTTCCAAACTTTCCAACTCAATGAGTCATATTCCAAAAAATGGAGAATTTTATCAGCTTTTTAAAAATGTCAACCTCATCTTTCTATCTAACTTAGATCTTGAGTTATACTAATTCTTGTGTTTGTGCAATGGAGATTTCTTGCCATTTTCAGAAGAAATCAGTTAGATTCCTCATGTTCCAAACTTTCCAACTCAATGAGTCATATACCAAAAGATGGAGAATTTTATCAGCTTTTTAAAAATGTAAACCTCATCTTTCTACCTAACTTAGATCTTGAGTTATACTAATTTTTGTGTTTGTGCAGTGAAGATTTCTTGCCATTTTCAGAAGAAATCAGTAAGATTCCTCATGTTCCAAACTTTCCAACTCAAAGAGTCATATACCGAAAGATGGAGAATTTTATCAGCTTTTTAAAAATGAAAACCCCATCTTTCTACCTAACTTAGATCTTGAGTTAGACTAATTTTTGTGTTGGTGCAGTCTTGCCATTTTCAGAAGATATCAGTTAGATTTCTTATGTTCCAAACTTTCCAACTCAATGAGTTATATACCAAAAAATGGAGAATTTTATCAGCTTTTTAAAAATGTAAACCTCATCTTTCTATCTAACTTAAATCTTGAGTTATACTAATTTTTGTGTTGGTGCAGTAAAGATTTCTTGCCATTTTCCGAAGAAATCAGTAAGATTCCTTATCTTCCAAACTTTCCAACTCAATGAGTCATATACCAAAAGATGGAGAATTTTATCAGCTTTTTAAAAATGTAAACCTCATCTTTCTATCTAACTTAGATCTTGAGTTATACTAATTCTTGTGTTTGTGCAATGGAGATTTCTTGCCATTTTCAGAAGAAATCAGTTAGATTCCTCATGTTCCAAATTTTCCAACTCAATGAGTCATATACCAAAAGATGGAGAATTTTATCAGCTTTTTAAAAATGTAAACCTCATCTTTCTACCTAACTTAGATCTTGAGTTATACTAATCTTTGTGTTGGTGCAGTGAAGATTTCTTGCCATTTTCCGAAGATATCAGTAAGATTCCTTATGTTCCAAACTTTCCAACTCAATGAGTCATATACCAAAAGATGGAGAATTTTATCAGCTTTTTAAAAATGAAAACCCCATCTTTCTATCTAACTTAGATCTTGAGTTATACTAATTTTTGTGTTGGTGCAGTGAAGATTTCTTGCCATTTTCAGAAGAAATCAATTAGATTCCTTATGTTCCAAACTTTCCAACTCAATGAGTCATATACCAAAAAATGGAGAATTTTATCAGCTTTTTAAAAATGTAAACCTCATCTTTCTATCTAACTTAGATCTTGAGTTATACTAATTTTTGTGTTTGTGCAGTGAAGATTTCTTGCCATTTTCAGAAGAAATCAGTAAGATTTCTCATGTTCCAAATTTTCCAACTCAAAGAGTCATATACCAAAAGATGGAGAATTTTAACAGCTTTTCAAAAATGTAAGCCTCATCTTTCTATCTAACTTAGAACTTGAGTTATACTAATTTTTGTGTTTGTGCAGTGAAGATTCCTTGCCATTTTCAGAAGAAATCAGTAAGATTCCTTATGTTCCAAACTTTCCAACTCAATGAGTCACATACCAAAAGATGGAGAATTTTATCAGCTTTTTAAAAATGTAAACCTCATCTTTCTGTCTAACTTAGATCTTGAGTTATACTAATCTTTGTGTTGGTGCAGTGAAAATTTCTTGCCATTTTCCGAAGAAATCAGTAAGATTCCTTATGTTCCAACCTTTCCAACTCAAAGAGTCATATACCAAAAGATGAAGAATTTTATCAGCTTCTTAAAAATGAAAACCCCATCTTTCTACCTAACTTAGATCTTGAGTTAGACTAATTTTTGTGTTTGTGCAGTGAAGATTTCTTGCCATTTTCAGAAGAAATCAGTAAGATTCCTTATGTTCCAAACTTTCCAACTCAAAGAGTCATATACCAAAAGATGGAGAATTTTATCAGCTTTTTAAAAATAAAAACCCCATCTTTCTAACTAACTTAGATCTTGAGTTAGACTAATTTTTGTGTTGGTGCAGTCTTGCCATTTTCAGAAGAAATCAGTTAGATTCCTTATGTTCCAAACTTTCCAACTCAATGAGTCATATACCAAAAGATGGAGAATTTTATCAGCTTTTTAAAAATGTAAACCTCATCTTTCTATCTAACTTAGATCTTGAGTTATACTAATTTTTGTGTTGGTGCAGTAAAGATTTCTTGCCATTTTCCGAAGAAATCAGTAAGATTCCTTATGTTCCAAACTTTCCAACTCAATGAGTCATATACCAAAAGATGGAGAATTTTATCAGCTTTTTAAAAATGTAAACCTCATCTTTCTATCTAACTTAGATCTTGAGTTATACTAATTTTTGTGTTTGTGCAGTGAAGATTTCTTGCCATTTTCAGAAGATATCAGTAAGATTCCTCATGTTCCAAATTTTCCAACTCAAAGAGTCATATACCAAAAGATGGAGAATTTTAACAGCTTTTCAAAAATGTAAGCCTCATCTTTCTATCTAACTTAGAACTTGAGTTATACTAATTTTTGTGTTTGTGCAGTGAAGATTCCTTGCCATTTTCAGAAGAAATCAGTAAGATTCCTTATGTTCCAAACTTTCCAACTCAATGAAACACATACCAAAAGATGGAGAATTTTATCAGCTTTTTAAAAATGTAAACCTCATCTTTCTGTCTAACTTAGATCTTGAGTTATACTAATCTTTGTGTTGGTGCAGTGAAAATTTCTTGCCATTTTCCGAAGAAATCAGTAAGATTCCTTATGTTCCAACCTTTCCAACTCAAAGAGTCATATACCAAAAGATGAAGAATTTTATCAGCTTCTTAAAAATGAAAACCCCATCTTTCTACCTAACTTAGATCTTGAGTTAGACTAATTTTTGTGTTTGTGCAGTGAAGATTTCTTGCCATTTTCAGAAGAAATCAGTAAGATTCCTTATGTTCCAAACTTTCCAACTCAAAGAGTCATATACCAAAAGATGGAGAATTTTATCGGCTTTTTAAAAATGAAAACCCCATCTTTCTAACTAACTTAGATCTTGAGTTAGACTAATTTTTGTGTTGGTGCAGTCTTGCCATTTTCAGAAGAAATCAGTTAGATTCCTTATGTTCCAAACTTTCCAACTCAATGAGTCATATACCAAAAGATGGAGAATTTTATCAGCTTTTTAAAAATGTAAACCTCATCTTTCTATCTAACTTAGATCTTGAGTTATACTAATTTTTGTGTTTGTGCAGTGAAGATTCCTTGCCATTTTCAGAAGAAATCAGTAAGATTCCTTATGTTCCAAACTTTCCAACTCAATGAGTCACATACCAAAAGATGGAGAATTTTATCAGCTTTTTAAAAATGTAAACCTCATCTTTCTGTCTAACTTAGATCTTGAGTTATACTAATCTTTGTGTTGGTGCAGTGAAAATTTCTTGCCATTTTCCGAAGAAATCAGTAAGATTCCTTATGTTCCAACCTTTCCAACTCAAAGAGTCATATACCAAAAGATGAAGAATTTTATCAGCTTCTTAAAAATGAAAACCCCATCTTTCTACCTAACTTAGATCTTGAGTTAGACTAATTTTTGTGTTTGTGCAGTGAAGATTTCTTGCCATTTTCAGAAGAAATCAGTAAGATTCCTTATGTTCCAAACTTTCCAACTCAAAGAGTCATATACCAAAAGATGGAGAATTTTATCAGCTTTTTAAAAATGAAAACCCCATCTTTCTAACTAACTTAGATCTTGAGTTAGACTAATTTTTGTGTTGGTGCAGTCTTGCCATTTTCAGAAGAAATCAGTTAGATTCCTTATGTTCCAAACTTTCCAACTCAATGAGTCATATACCAGAAGATGGAGAATTTTATCAGCTTTTTAAAAATGTAAACCTCATCTTTCTATCTAACTTAGATCTTGAGTTATACTAATTTTTGTGTTTGTGCAGTGAAGATTTCTTGCCATTTTCAGAAGAAATCAGTAAGATTCCTCATGTTCCAAACTTTCCAACTCAAAGAGTCATATACCAGAAGATGGAGAATTTTAACAGCTTTTTAAAAATGTAAGCCTCATCTTTCTATCTAACTTAGATCTTGAGTTATACTAATTTTTGTGTTTGTGCAGTGAAGATTTCTTGCCATTTTCAGAAGAAATCAGTTAGATTCTTTATGTTCCACACTTTCCAACTCAAAGAGTCATATACCGAAAGATGGAGAATTTTATTAGCTTTTTAAAAATGAAAACCCCATCTTTCTACCTAACTTAGATCTTGAGTTAGACTAATTTTTGTGTTGGTGCAGTCTTGCCATTTTCAGAAGAAATCAGTTAGATTTCTTATGTTCCAAACTTTCCAACTCAATGAGTCATATACCAAAAAATGGAGAATTTTATCAGCTTTTTAAAAATGTAAATTTCATCTTTCTATCTAACTTAAATCTTGAGTTATACTAATTTTTGTGTTGGTGCAGTAAAGATTTCTTGCCATTTTCCGAAGAAATCAGTAAGATTCTTTATGTTCCAAACTTTCCAACTCAATGAGTCATATACCAAAAGATGGAGAATTTTATCAGCTTTTTAAAAATGTAAACCTCATCTTCCTATCTAACTTAGATCTTGAGTTATACTAATTCTTGTGTTTGTGCAGTGGAGATTTCTTGCCATTTTCCGAAGAAATCAGTAAGATTCCTTATGTTCCAAACTTTCCAACTCAATGAGTCATATACCAAAAGATGGAGAATTTTATCAGCTTTTTAAAAATGTAAACCTCATCTTTCTATCTAACTTAGATCTTGAGTTATACTAATTCTTGTGTTTGTGCAGTGGAGATTTCTTGCCATTTTCAGAAGAAATCAGTAAGATTCCTCATGTTCCAAACTTTCCAACTCAATGAGTCATATACCAAAAGATGGAGAATTTTATCAGCTTTTTAAAAATGTAAGCCTCATCTTTCTATCTAACTTAGATCTTGAGTTATACTAATTTTTGTGTTTGTGCAGTGAAGATTTCTTGCCATTTTCAGAAGAAATCAGTTAGATTCCTTATGTTCCAAACTTTCCAACTCAAAGTGTCATATACCGAAAGATGGAGAATTTTATCAGCTTTTTAAAAATGTAAACCTCATCTTTCTACCTAACTTAGATCTTGAGTTATACTAATCTTTGTGTTGGTGCAGTGAAGATTTCTTGCCATTTTCCGAAGATATCAGTAAGATTCCTTATGTTCCAAACTTTCCAACTCAATGAGTCATATACCAAAAGATGGAGAATTTTATCAGCTTTTTAAAAATGAAAACCCCATCTTTCTATCTAACTTAGATCTTGAGTTATACTAATTTTTGTGTTGGTGCAGTAAAGATTTCTTGCCATTTTCAGAAGAAATCAATTAGATTCCTTATGTTCCAAACTTTCCAACTCAATGAGTCATATACCAAAAAATGGAGAATTTTATCAGCTTTTTAAAAATGTAAACCTCATCTTTCTATCTAACTTAGATCTTGAGTTATACTAATTTTTGTGTTTGTGCAGTGAAGATTTCTTGCCATTTTCAGAAGAAATCAGTAAGATTCCTCATGTTCCAAATTTTCCAACTCAAAGAGTCATATACCAAAAGATGGAGAATTTTAACAGCTTTTCAAAAATGTAAGCCTCATCTTTCTATCTAACTTAGAACTTGAGTTATACTAATTTTTGTGTTTGTGCAGTGAAGATTCCTTGCCATTTTCAGAAGAAATCAGTAAGATTCCTTATGTTCCAAACTTTCCAACTCAATGAGTCACATACCAAAAGATGGAGAATTTTATCAGCTTTTTAAAAATGTAAACCTCATCTTTCTGTCTAACTTAGATCTTGAGTTATACTAATCTTTGTGTTGGTGCAGTGAAAATTTCTTGCCATTTTCCGAAGAATTCAGTAAGATTCCTTATGTTCCAACCTTTCCAACTCAAAGAGTCATATACCAAAAGATGAAGAATTTTATCAGCTTCTTAAAAATGAAAACCCCATCTTTCTACCTAACTTAGATCTTGAGTTAGACTAATTTTTGTGTTTGTGCAGTGAAGATTTCTTGCCATTTTCAGAAGAAATCAGTAAGATTCCTTATGTTCCAAACTTTCCAACTCAAAGAGTCATATACCAAAAGATGGAGAATTTTATCAGCTTTTTAAAAATAAAAACCCCATCTTTCTAACTAACTTAGATCTTGAGTTAGACTAATTTTTGTGTTGGTGCAGTCTTGCCATTTTCAGAAGAAATCAGTTAGATTCCTTATGTTCCAAACTTTCCAACTCAATGAGTCATATACCAAAAGATGGAGAATTTTATCAGCTTTTTAAAAATGTAAACCTCATCTTTCTATCTAACTTAGATCTTGAGTTATACTAATTTTTGTGTTTGTGCAGTGAAGATTTCTTGCCATTTTCAGAAGAAATCAGTAAGATTCCTCATGTTCCAAACTTTCCAACTCAAAGAGTCATATACCAGAAGATGGAGAATTTTAACAGCTTTTTAAAAATGTAAGCCTCATCTTTCTATCTAACTTAGATCTTGAGTTATACTAATTTTTGTGTTTGTGCAGTGAAGATTTCTTGCCATTTTCAGAAGAAATCAGTTAGATTCTTTATGTTCCACACTTTCCAACTCAAAGAGTCATATACCGAAAGATGGAGAATTTTATTAGCTTTTTAAAAATGAAAACCCCATCTTTCTACCTAACTTAGATCTTGAGTTAGACTAATTTTTGTGTTGGTGCAGTCTTGCCATTTTCAGAAGAAATCAGTTAGATTTCTTATGTTCCAAACTTTCCAACTCAATGAGTCATATACCAAAAAATGGAGAATTTTATCAGCTTTTTAAAAATGTAAATTTCATCTTTCTATCTAACTTAAATCTTGAGTTATACTAATTTTTGTGTTGGTGCAGTAAAGATTTCTTGCCATTTTCCGAAGAAATCAGTAAGATTCCTTATGTTCCAAACTTTCCAACTCAATGAGTCATATACCAAAAGATGGAGAATTTTATCAGCTTTTTAAAAATGTAAACCTCATCTTTCTATCTAACTTAGATCTTGAGTTATACTAATTTTTGTGTTTGTGCAGTGAAGATTTCTTGCCATTTTCAGAAGAAATCAGTTAGATTCCTTATGTTCCAAACTTTCCAACTCAAAGTGTCATATACCGAAAGATGGAGAATTTTATCAGCTTTTTAAAAATGAAAACCCCATCTTTCTACCTAACTTAGATCTTGAGTTAGACTAATTTTTGTGTTGGTGCAGTCTTGCCATTTTCAGAAGAAATCAGTTAGATTCCTTATGTTCCAAACTTTCCAACTCAATGAGTCATATACCAAAAGATGGAGAATTTTATCAGCTTTTTAAAAATGTAAACCTCATCTTTCTATCTAACTTAGATCTTGAGTTATACTAATTTTTGTGTTGGTGCAATAAAGATTTCTTGCCATTTTCAGAAGAAATCAGTTAGATTCCTTATGTTCCAAACTTTCCAACTCAAAGAGTCATATATTGAAAGATGGAGAATTTTATCAGCTTTTTAAAAATGAGAACCCCATCTTTCTACCTAACTTAGATCTTGAGTTAGACTAATTTTTGTGTTGGTGCAGTCTTGCCATTTTCAGAAGAAATCAGTTAGATTCCTTATGTTCCAAACTTTCCAACTCAATGAGTCATATACCAAAAAATGGAGAATTTTATCAGCTTTTTAAAAATGTAAACCTCATCTTTCTATCTAACTTAGATCTTGAGTTATACTAATTTTTGTGTTTGTGCAGTAAAGATTTCTTGCCATTTTCAGAAGAAATCAGTAAGATTCCTCATGTTCCAAACTTTCCAACTTAAAGAGTTATATACCAAAAGATGGAGAATTTTAACAGCTTTTTAAAAATGTAAGCCTCATCTTTCTATCTAACTTAGATCTTGAGTTATACTAATTCTTGTGTTTGTGCAGTGGAGATTTCTTGCCATTTTCAGAAGAAATCAGTTAGATTCCTTATGTTCCAAACTTTCCAACTCAAAGAGTCATATATTGAAAGATGGAGAATTTTATCAGCTTTTTAAAAATGAGAACCCCATCTTTCTACCTAACTTAGATCTTGAGTTAGACTAATTTTTGTGTTGGTGCAGTCTTGCCATTTTCAGAAGAAATCAGTTAGATTCCTTATGTTCCAAACTTTCCAACTCAATGAGTCATATACCAAAAAATGGAGAATTTTATCAGCTTTTTAAAAATGTAAACCTCATCTTTCTATCTAACTTAGATCTTGAGTTATACTAATTCTTGTGTTTGTGCAGTGGAGATTTCTTGCCATTTTCAGAAAAAATCAGTTAGATTCCTTATGTTCCAAACTTTCCAACTCAATGAGTCATATACCAAAAGATGGAGAATTTTATCAGCTTTTTAAAAATGTAAGCCTCATCTTTCTATCTAACTTAGATCTTGAGTTATACTAATCTTTGTGTTGGTGCAGTGAAGATTTCTTGCCATTTTCCGAAGATATCAGTAAGATTCCTTATGTTCCAAACTTTCCAACTCAATGAGTCATATACCAAAAGATGGAGAATTTTATCAGCTTTTTAAAAATGAAAACCCCATCTTTCTATCTAACTTAGATCTTGAGTTATACTAATTTTTGTGTTGGTGCAGTGAAGATTTCTTGCCATTTTCAGAAGAAATCAATTAGATTCCTTATGTTCCAAACTTTCCAACTCAATGAGTCATATACCAAAAAATGGAGAATTTTATCAGCTTTTTAAAAATGTAAACCTCATCTTTCTATCTAACTTAGATCTTGAGTTATACTAATTTTTGTGTTTGTGCAGTGAAGATTTCTTGCCATTTTCAGAAGAAATCAGTAAGATTCCTCATGTTCCAAATTTTCCAACTCAAAGAGTCATATACCAAAAGATGAAGAATTTTATCAGCTTTTTAAAAATGTAAACCTCATCTTTCTGTCTAACTTAGATCTTGAGTTATACTAATCTTTGTGTTGGTGCAGTGAAAATTTCTTGCCATTTTCCGAAGAAATCAGTAAGATTCCTTATGTTTCAACCTTTCCAACTCAAAGAGTCATATACCAAAAGATGAATAATTTTATCAGCTTCTTAAAAATGAAAACCCCATCTTTCTACCTAACTTAGATCTTGAGTTAGACTAATTTTTGTGTTTGTGCAGTGAAGATTTCTTGCCATTTTCAGAAGAAATCAGTAAGATTCCTTATGTTCCAAACTTTCCAACTCAAAGAGTCATATACCAAAAGATGGAGAATTTTATCAGCTTTTTAAAAATGAAAACCCCATCTTTCTAACTAACTTAGATCTTGAGTTAGACTAATTTTTGTGTTGGTGCAGTCTTGCCATTTGCAGAAGAAATCAGTTAGATTCCTTATGTTTCAAACTTTCCAACTCAATGAGTCATATACCAAAAGATGGAGAATTTTATCAGTTTTTTAAAAATGTAAACCTCATCTTTCTATCTAACTTAGATCTTGAGTTATACTAATTTTTGTGTTTGTGCAGTGAAGATTTCTTGCCATTTTCAGAAGAAATCAGTAAGATTCCTCATGTTCCAAACTTTCCAACTCAAAGAGTCATATACCAGAAGATGGAGAATTTTAACAGCTTTTTAAAAATGTAAGCCTCATCTTTCTATCTAACTTAGATCTTGAGTTATACTAATTTTTGTGTTTGTGCAGTGAAGATTTCTTGCCATTTTCAGAAGAAATCAGTTAGATTCTTTATGTTCCACACTTTCCAACTCAAAGAGTCATATACCGAAAGATGGAGAATTTTATTAGCTTTTTAAAAATGAAAACCCCATCTTTCTACCTAACTTAGATCTTGAGTTAGACTAATTTTTGTGTTGGTGCAGTCTTGCCATTTTCAGAAGAAATCAGTTAGATTTCTTATGTTCCAAACTTTCCAACTCAATGAGTCATATACCAAAAAATGGAGAATTTTATCAGCTTTTTAAAAATGTAAATCTCATCTTTCTATCTAACTTAAATCTTGAGTTATACTAATTTTTGTGTTGGTGCAGTAAAGATTTCTTGCCAATTTCCGAAGAAATCAGTAAGATTCCTTATGTTCCAAACTTTCCAACTCAATGAGTCATATACCAAAAGATGGAGAATTTTATCAGCTTTTTAAAAATGTAAACCTCATCTTTCTATCTAACTTAGATCTTGAGTTATACTAATTCTTGTGTTTGTGCAGTGGAGATTTCTTGCCATTTTCAGAAGAAATCAGTTAGATTCCTCATGTTCCAAACTTTCCAATTCAATGAGTCATATACCAAAAGATGGAGAATTTTATCAGCTTTTTAAAAATGTAAACCTCATCTTTCTACCTAACTTAGATCTTGAGTTATACTAATTTTTGTGTTTGTGCAGTGAAGATTTCTTGCCATTTTTAGAAGAAATCAGTAAGATTCCTTATGTTCCAAATTTTCCAACTCAAAGAGTCATATACCAAAAGATGGAGAATTTTAACAGCTTTTCAAAAATGTAAGCCTCATCCTTCTATCTAACTTAGAACTTGAGTTATACTAATTTTTGTGTTTGTGCAGTGAAGATTCCTTGCCATTTTCAGAAGAAATCAGTAAGATTCCTTATGTTCCAAACTTTCCAACTCAATGAGTCACATACCAAAAGATGGAGAATTTTATCAGCTTTTTAAAAATGTAAACCTCATCTTTCTGTCTAACTTAGATCTTGAGTTATACTAATCTTTGTGTTGGTGCAGTGAAAATTTCTTGCCATTTTCCGAAGAAATCAGTAAGATTCCTTATGTTCCAACCTTTCCAACTCAAAGTGTCATATACCAAAAGATGAAGAATTTTATCAGCTTTTTAAAAATGAAAACCCCATCTTTCTACCTAACTTAGATCTTGAGTTAGACTAATTTTTGTGTTGGTGCAGTCTTGCCATTTTCAGAAGAAATCAGTTAGATTCCTTATGTTCCAAATTTTCCAACTCAATGAGTCATATACCAAAAGATGGAGAATTTTAACAGATTTTCAAAAATGTAAGCCTCATCTTTCTATCTTACTTAGATCTTGAGTTATACTAATTTTTGTGTTGGTGCAGTAAAGATTTCTTGCCATTTTCCGAAGAAATCAGTAAGGTTCCTTATGTTCCAAACTTTCCAACTCAATGAGTCATATACCAAAAGATGGAGAATTTTATCAGCTTTTTAAAAATGTAAACCTCATCTTTGTATCTAACTTAGATCTTGAGTTATACTAATTCTTGTGTTTGTGCAGTGGAGATTTCTTGCCATTTTCAGAAGAAATCAGTTAGATTCCTCATGTTCCAAACTTCCCAACTCAATGAGTCATATACCAAAAGATGGAAAATTTTATCAGCTTTTTAAAAATGTAAACCTCATCTTTCTATCTAACTTAAATCTTGAGTTAGACTAATTTTTGTGTTGGTGCAGTCTTGCCATTTTCAGAAGAAATCAGTTAGATTCCTTATGTTCCAAATTTTCCAACTCAATGAGTCATATACCAAAAGATGGAGAATTTTAACAGATTTTCAAAAATGTAAGCCTCATCTTTCTATCTTACTTAGATCTTGAGTTATACTAATTTTTGTGTTGGTGCAGTAAAGATTTCTTGCCATTTTCCGAAGAAATCAGTAAGATTCCTTATGTTCCAAATTTTCCAACTCATTGAGTCACATACCAAAAGATGGAGAATTTTATCAGCTTTTTAAAAATGTAAACCTCATCTTTCTATCTAACTTAGATCTTGAGTTATACTAATCTTTGTGTTGGTGCAGTGAAAATTTTTTGCCATTTTCCGAAGAAATCAGTAAGATTCCTTATGTTCCAACTTTTCCAACTCAAAGAGTCATATACCAAAAGATGAAGAATTTTATCAGATTTTTAAAAATGAAAACCCCATCTTTCTACCTAACTTAGATCTTGAGTTAGACTAATTTTTGTGTTGGTGCAGTCTTGCCATTTTCAGAAGAAATCAGTTAGATTCCTTATGTTCCAAATTTTCCAACTCAAAGTGTCATAAACCGAAAGATGGAGAATTTTATCAGCTTTTTAAAAATGTAAACCTCATCTTTCTACCTAACTTAGATCTTGAGTTATACTAATTTTTGTGTTTGTGCAGTGAAGATTTCTTGCCATTTTCAGAAGAAATCAGTAAGATTCCTCATGTTCCAAATTTTCCAACTCAAAGAGTCATATACCAAAAGATGGAGAATTTTAACAGCTTTTTAAAAATGTAAACCTCATCTTTCTATCTAACTTAGATCTTGAGTTATACTAATTCTTGTGTTTGTGCAGTGGAGATTTCTTGCCATTTTCAGAAGAAATCAGTTAGATTCCTCATGTTCCAAACTTTCCAACTCAATGAGTCATATACCAAAAGATGGAGAATTTTAACAGCTTTTCAAAAATGTAAGTCTCATCTTTCTATCTAACTTAGAACTTGAGTTATACTAATTTTTGTGTTTGTGCAGTGAAGATTCCTTGCCATTTTCAGAAGAAATCAGTAAGATTCCTTATGTTCCAAACTTTCCAACTCAATGAGTCACATACCAAAAGATGGAGAATTTTATCAGCTTTTTAAAAATGTAAACCTCATCTTTCTGTCTAACTTAGATCTTGAGTTATACTAATCTTTGTGTTGGTGCAGTGAAAATTTCTTGCCATTTTCCGAAGAAATCAGTAAGATTCCTTATGTTCCAACCTTTCCAACTCAAAGTGTCATATACCAAAAGATGAAGAATTTTATCAGCTTTTTAAAAATGAAAACCCCATCTTTCTACCTAACTTAGATCTTGAGTTAGACTAATTTTTGTGTTGGTGCAGTCTTGCCATTTTCAGAAGAAATCAGTTAGATTCCTTATGTTCCAAATTTTCCAACTCAATGAGTCATATACCAAAAGATGGAGAATTTTAACAGATTTTCAAAAATGTAAGCCTCATCTTTCTATCTTACTTAGATCTTGAGTTATACTAATTTTTGTGTTGGTGCAGTAAAGATTTCTTGCCATTTTCCGAAGAAATCAGTAAGATTCCTTATGTTCCAAATTTTCCAACTCATTGAGTCACATACCAAAAGATGGAGAATTTTATCAGCTTTTTAAAAATGTAAACCTTATCTTTCTATCTAACTTAGATCTTGAGTTATACTAATCTTTGTGTTGGTGCAGTGAAAATTTTTTGCCATTTTCCGAAGAAATCAGTAAGATTCCTTATGTTCCAACCTTTCCAACTCAAAGAGTCATATACCAAAAGATGAAGAATTTTATCAGATTTTTAAAAATGAAAACCCCATCTTTCTACCTAACTTAGATCTTGAGTTAGACTAATTTTTGTGTTGGTGCAGTCTTGCCATTTTCAGAAGAAATCAGTTAGATTCCTTATGTTCCAAATTTTCCAACTCAATGAGTCATATACCAAAAGATGGAGAATTTTAACAGATTTTCAAAAATGTAAGCCTCATCTTTCTATCTAACTTAGATCTTGAGTTATACTAATTTTTGTGTTTGTGCAGTGAAGATTTCTTGCCATTTTCAGAAGAAATCAGTTAGATTCCTTATGTTCCAAACTTTCCAACTCAAAGTGTCATATACCGAAAGATGGAGAATTTTATCAGCTTTTTAAAAATGAAAACCCCATCTTTCTACCTAACTTAGATCTTGAGTTAGACTAATTTTTGTGTTGGTGCAGTCTTGCCATTTTCAGAAGAAATCAGTTAGATTCCTTATGTTTCAAACTTTCCAACTCAATGAGTCATATACCAAAAGATGGAGAATTTTATCAGCTTTTTAAAAATGTAAACCTCATCTTTCTATCTAACTTAGATCTTGAGTTATACTAATTTTTGTGTTGGTGCAATAAAGATTTCTTGCCATTTTCAGAAGAAATCAGTTAGATTCCTTATGTTCCAAACTTTCCAACTCAAAGAGTCATATCTCAAAAGATGGAGAATTTTATCAGCTTTTTAAAAATGTAAACCTCATCTTTCTACCTAACTTAGATCTTGAGTTATACTAATTTTTGTGTTTGTGCAGTGAAGATTTCTTGCCATTTTCAGAAGAAATCAGTAAGATTCCTCATGTTCCAAATTTTCCAACTCAAAGAGTCATATACCAAAAGATAGAGAATTTTAACAGCTTTTCAAAAATGTAAGCCTCATCTTTCTATCTAACTTAGAACTTGAGTTATACTAATTTTTGTGTTTGTGCAGTAAAGATTCCTTGCCATTTTCAGAAGAAATCAGTAAGATTCCTTATGTTCCAAACTTTCCAACTCAATGAGTCACATACCAAAAGATGGAGAATTTTATCAGCTTTTTAAAAATGTAAACCTCATCTTTTTGTCTAACTTAGATCTTGAGTTATACTAATCTTTGTGTTGGTGCAGTGAAAATTTCTTGCCATTTTCCGAAGAAATCAGTAAGATTCCTTATGTTCCAACCTTTCCAACTCAAAGTGTCATATACCAAAAGATGAAGAATTTTATCAGCTTTTTAAAAATGAAAACCTCATCTTTCTACCTAACTTAGATCTTGAGTTAGACTAATTTTTGTGTTGGTGCAGTCTTGCCATTTTCAGAAGAAATCAGTTAGATTTCTTATGTTCCAAACTTTCCAACTCAATGAGTCATATACCAAAAAATGGAGAATTTTATCAGCTTTTTAAAAATGTAAACCTCATCTTTCTATCTAACTTAAATCTTGAGTTATACTAATTTTTGTGTTGGTGCAGTAAAGATTTCTTGCCATTTTCCGAAGAAATCAGTAAGATTCCTTATGTTCCAAACTTTCCAACTCAATGAGTCATATACCAAAAGATGGAGAATTTTATCAGCTTTTTAAAAATGTAAACCTCATCTTTCTATCTAACTTAGATCTTGAGTTATACTAATTCTTGTGTTTGTGCAGTGGAGATTTCTTGCCATTTTCAGAAGAAATCAGTTAGATTCCTCATGTTCCAAACTTTCCAACTCAATGAGTCATATACCAAAAGATGGAGAATTTTAACAGCTTTTCAAAAATGTAAGCCTCATCTTTCTATCTAACTTAGAACTTGAGTTATACTAATTTTTGTGTTTGTGCAGTGAAGATTCCTTGCCATTTTCAGAAGAAATCAGTAAGATTCCTTATGTTCCAAACTTTCCAACTCAATGAGTCACATACCAAAAGATGGAGAATTTTATCAGCTTTTTAAAAATGTAAACCTCATCTTTCTGTCTAACTTAGATCTTGAGTTATACTAATCTTTGTGTTGGTGCAGTGAAAATTTCTTGCCATTTTCCGAAGAAATCAGTAAGATTCCTTATGTTCCAACCTTTCCAACTCAAAGTGTCATATACCAAAAGATGAAGAATTTTATCAGCTTTTTAAAAATGAAAACCCCATCTTTCTACCTAACTTAGATCTTGAGTTAGACTAATTTTTGTGTTGGTGCAGTCTTGCCATTTTCAGAAGAAATCAGTTAGATTCCTTATGTTCCAAATTTTCCAACTCAATGAGTCATATACCAAAAGATGGAGAATTTTAACAGATTTTCAAAAATGTAAGCCTCATCTTTCTATCTTACTTAGATCTTGAGTTATACTAATTTTTGTGTTGGTGCAGTAAAGATTTCTTGCCATTTTCCGAAGAAATCAGTAAGATTCCTTATGTTCCAAACTTTCCAACTCAATGAGTCATATACCAAAAGATGGAGAATTTTATCAGCTTTTTAAAAATGTAAACCTCATCTTTGTATCTAACTTAGATCTTGAGTTATACTAATTCTTGTGTTTGTGCAGTGGAGATTTCTTGCCATTTTCAGAAGAAATCAGTTAGATTCCTCATGTTCCAAACTTCCCAACTCAATGAGTCATATACCAAAAGATGGAAAATTTTATCAGCTTTTTAAAAATGTAAACCTCATCTTTCTATCTAACTTAAATCTTGAGTTAGACTAATTTTTGTGTTGGTGCAGTCTTGCCATTTTCAGAAGAAATCAGTTAGATTCCTTATGTTCCAAATTTTCCAACTCAATGAGTCATATACCAAAAGATGGAGAATTTTAACAGATTTTCAAAAATGTAAGCCTCATCTTTCTATCTTACTTAGATCTTGAGTTATACTAATTTTTGTGTTGGTGCAGTAAAGATTTCTTGCCATTTTCCGAAGAAATCAGTAAGATTCCTTATGTTCCAAATTTTCCAACTTATTGAGTCACATACCAAAAGATGGAGAATTTTATCAGCTTTTTAAAAATGTAAACCTCATCTTTCTATCTAACTTAGATCTTGAGTTATACTAATCTTTGTGTTGGTGCAGTGAAAATTTTTTGCCATTTTCCGAAGAAATCAGTAAGATTCCTTATGTTCCAACCTTTCCAACTCAAAGAGTCATATACCAAAAGATGAAGAATTTTATCAGATTTTTAAAAATGAAAACCCCATCTTTCTACCTAACTTAGATCTTGAGTTAGACTAATTTTTGTGTTGGTGCAGTCTTGCCATTTTCAGAAGAAATCAGTTAGATTCCTTATGTTCCAAATTTTCCAACTCAAAGTGTCATATACCGAAAGATGGAGAATTTTATCAGCTTTTTAAAAATGAAAACCCCATCTTTCTACCTAACTTAGATCTTGAGTTAGACTAATTTTTGTGTTGGTGCAGTCTTGCCATTTTCAGAAGAAATCAGTTAGATTCCTTATGTTCCAAACTTTCCAACTCAATGAGTCATATACCAAAAGATGGAGAATTTTATCAGCTTTTTAAAAATGTAAACCTCATCTTTCTGTCTAACTTAGATCTTGAGTTATACTAATTTTTGTGTTGGTGCAATAAAGATTTCTTGCCATTTTCAGAAGAAATCAGTTAGATTCCTTATGTTCCAAACTTTCCAACTCAATGAGTCATATACCAAAAGATGGAGAATTTTATCAGCTTTTTAAAAATGTAAACCTGATCTTTCTATCTAACTTAGATCTTGAGTTATACTAATTTTTGTGTTGGTGCAATAAAGATTTCTTGCCATTTTCAGAAGAAATCAGTAAGATTCCTTATGTTCCAACCTTTCCAACTCAAAGAGTCATATACCAAAAGATGAAGAATTTTATCAGATTTTTAAAAATGAAAACCCCATCTTTCTACCTAACTTAGATCTTGAGTTAGACTAATTTTTGTGTTGGTGCAGTCTTGCCATTTTCAGAAGAAATCAGTTAGATTCCTTATGTTCCAAATTTTCCAACTCAAAGTGTCATATACCGAAAGATGGAGAATTTTATCAGCTTTTTAAAAATGAAAACCCCATCTTTCTACCTAACTTAGATCTTGAGTTAGACTAATTTTTGTGTTGGTGCAGTCTTGCCATTTTCAGAAGAAATCAGTTAGATTCCTTATGTTCCAAACTTTCCAACTCAATGAGTCATATACCAAAAGATGGAGAATTTTATCAGCTTCTTAAAAATGAAAACCCCATCTTTCTACCTAACTTAGATCTTGAGTTAGACTAATTTTTGTGTTGGTGCAATAAAGATTTCTTGCCATTTTCAGAAGAAATCAGTTAGATTCCTTATGTTCCAAACTTTCCAACTCAATGAGTCATATACCAAAAAATGGAGAATTTTATCAGCTTTTTAAAAATGTAAACCTCATCTTTCTATCTAACTTAGATCTTGAGTTATACTAGTTTTTGTGTTTGTGCAGTGAAGATTTCTTGCCATTTTCAGAAGAAATCAGTTAGATTCTTTATGTCCCAAACTTTCCAAATTAAAGAGTCATATACCGAAAGATGGAGAATTTTATCAGCTTTTTAAAAATGAAAACCCCATCTTTCTACCTAACTTAGATCTTGAGTTAGACTAATTTTTGTGTTGGTGCAGTCTTGCCATTTTCAGAAGAAATCAGTTAGATTCCTTATGTTCCAAATTTTCCAACTCAATGAGTCATATACCAAAAGATGGAGAATTTTAACAGATTTTCAAAAATGTAAGCCTCATCTTTCTATCTTACTTAGATCTTGAGTTATACTAATTTTTGTGTTGGTGCAGTAAAGATTTCTTGCCATTTTCCGAAGAAATCAGTAAGATTCCTTATGTTCCAAATTTTCCAACTCATTGAGTCACATACCAAAAGATGGAGAATTTTATCAGCTTTTTAAAAATGTAAACCTCATCTTTCTATCTAACTTAGATCTTGAGTTATACTAATCTTTGTGTTGGTGCAGTGAAAATTTTTTGCCATTTTCCGAAGAAATCAGTAAGATTCCTTATGTTCCAACCTTTCCAACTCAAAGAGTCATATACCAAAAGATGAAGAATTTTATCAGATTTTTAAAAATGAAAACCCCATCTTTCTACCTAACTTAGATCTTGAGTTAGACTAATTTTTGTGTTGGTGCAGTCTTGCCATTTTCAGAAGAAATCAGTTAGATTCCTTATGTTCCAAATTTTCCAACTCAATGAGTCATATACCAAAAGATGGAGAATTTTAACAGATTTTCAAAAATGTAAGCCTCATCTTTCTATCTAACTTAGATCTTGAGTTATACTAATTTTTGTGTTTGTGCAGTGAAGATTTCTTGCCATTTTCAGAAGAAATCAGTTAGATTCCTTATGTTCCAAACTTTCCAACTCAAAGTGTCATATACCGAAAGATGGAGAATTTTATCAGCTTTTTAAAAATGAAAACCCCATCTTTCTACCTAACTTAGATCTTGAGTTAGACTAATTTTTGTGTTGGTGCAGTCTTGCCATTTTCAGAAGAAATCAGTTAGATTCCTTATGTTCCAAACTTTCCAACTCAATGAGTCATATACCAAAAGATGGAGAATTTTATCAGCTTTTTAAAAATGTAAACCTCATCTTTCTATCTAACTTAGATCTTGAGTTATACTAATTTTTGTGTTGGTGCAATAAAGATTTCTTGCCATTTTCAGAAGAAATCAGTTAGATTCCTTATGTTCCAAACTTTCCAACTCAAAGAGTCATATACCGAAAGATGGAGAATTTTATCAGCTTCTTAAAAATGAAAACCCCATCTTTCTACCTAACTTAGATCTTGAGTTAGACTAATTTTTGTGTTTGTGCAGTGAAGATTTCTTGCCATTTTCAGAAGAAATCAGTAAGATTCCTTATGTTCCAAACTTTCCAACTCAAAGAGTCATATACCAAAAGATGGAGAATTTTATCAGCTTTTTAAAAATGAAAACCCCATCTTTCTACCTAACTTAGATCTTGAGTTAGACTAATTTTTGTGTTGGTGCAGTCTTGCCATTTTCAGAAGAAATCAGTTAGATTCCTTATGTTCCAAATTTTCCAACTCAATGAGTCATATACCAAAAGATGGAGAATTTTAACAGATTTTCAAAAATGTAAGCCTCATCTTTCTATCTTACTTAGATCTTGAGTTATACTAATTTTTGTGTTGGTGCAGTAAAGATTTCTTGCCATTTTCCGAAGAAATCAGTAAGATTCCTTATGTTCCAAATTTTCCAACTCATTGAGTCACATACCAAAAAACGGAGAATTTTATCAGCTTTTTAAAAATGTAAACCTCATCTTTCTATCTAACTTAGATCTTGAGTTATACTAATCTTTGTGTTTGTGCAGTGAAGATTTCTTGCCATTTTCAGAAGAAATCAGTTAGATTCTTTATGTCCCAAACTTTCCAACTTAAAGAGTCATATACCGAAAGATGGAGAATTTTATCAGCTTTTTAAAAATGAAAACCCCATCTTTCTACCTAACTTAGATCTTGAGTTAGACTAATTTTTGTGTTGGTGCAGTCTTGCCATTTTCCGAAGAAATCAGTAAGATTCCTTATGTTCCAAATTTTGCAACTCATTGAGTCACATACCAAAAGATGGAGAATTTTATCAGCTTTTTAAAAATGTAAACCTCATCTTTCTATCTAACTTAGATCTTGAGTTATACTAATCTTTGTGTTGGTGCAGTGAAAATTTTTTGCCATTTTCCGAAGAAATCAGTAAGATTCCTTATGTTCCAACTTTTCCAACTCAAAGAGTCATATACCAAAAGATGAAGAATTTTATCAGATTTTTAAAAATGAAAACCCCATCTTTCTACCTAACTTAGATCTTGAGTTAGACTAATTTTTGTGTTGGTGCAGTCTTGCCATTTTCAGAAGAAATCAGTTAGATTCCTTATGTTCCAAATTTTCCAACTCAAAGTGTCATAAACCGAAAGATGGAGAATTTTATCAGCTTTTTAAAAATGAAAACCCCATCTTTCTACCTAACTTAGATCTTGAGTTAGACTAATTTTTGTGTTGGTGCAGTCTTGCCATTTTCAGAAGAAATCAGTTAGATTCCTTATGTTCCAAATTTTCCAACTCAATGAGTCATATACCAAAAGATGGAGAATTTTAACAGATTTTCAAAAATGTAAGCCTCATCTTTCTATCTTACTTAGATCTTGAGTTATACTAATTTTTGTGTTGGTGCAGTAAAGATTTCTTGCCATTTTCCGAAGAAATCAGTAAGATTCCTTATGTTCCAAATTTTCCAACTCATTGAGTCACATACCAAAAGATGGAGAATTTTATCAGCTTTTTAAAAATGTAAACCTCATCTTTCTATCTAACTTAGATCTTGAGTTATACTAATCTTTGTGTTGGTGCAGTGAAAATTTTTTGCCATTTTCCGAAGAAATCAGTAAGATTCCTTATGTTCCAACCTTTCCAACTCAAAGAGTCATATACCAAAAGATGAAGAATTTTATCAGATTTTTAAAAATGAAAACCCCATCTTTCTACCTAACTTAGATCTTGAGTTAGACTAATTTTTGTGTTGGTGCAGTCTTGCCATTTTCAGAAGAAATCAGTTAGATTCCTTATGTTCCAAATTTTCCAACTCAATGAGTCATATACCAAAAGATGGAGAATTTTAACAGATTTTCAAAAATGTAAGCCTCATCTTTCTATCTAACTTAGATCTTGAGTTATACTAATTTTTGTGTTTGTGCAGTGAAGATTTCTTGCCATTTTCAGAAGAAATCAGTTAGATTCCTTATGTTCCAAACTTTCCAACTCAAAGTGTCATATACCGAAAGATGGAGAATTTTATCAGCTTTTTAAAAATGAAAACCCCATCTTTCTACCTAACTTAGATCTTGAGTTAGACTAATTTTTGTGTTGGTGCAGTCTTGCCATTTTCAGAAGAAATCAGTTAGATTCCTTATGTTTCAAACTTTCCAACTCAATGAGTCATATACCAAAAGATGGAGAATTTTATCAGCTTTTTAAAAATGTAAACCTCATCTTTCTATCTACCTTAGATCTTGAGTTATACTAATTTTTGTGTTGGTGCAATAAAGATTTCTTGCCATTTTCAGAAGAAATCAGTTAGATTCCTTATGTTCCAAACTTTCCAACTCAAAGAGTCATATACCGAAAGATGGAGAATTTTATCAGCTTTTTAAAAATGTAAACCTCATCTTTCTACGTAACTTAGATCTTGAGTTATACTAATTTTTGTGTTTGTGCAGTGAAGATTTCTTGCCATTTTCAGAAGAAATCAGTAAGATTCCTCATGTTCCAAATTTTCCAACTCAAAGAGTCATATACCAAAAGATGGAGAATTTTAACAGCTTTTCAAAAATGTAAGCCTCATCTTTCTATCTAACTTAGAACTTGAGTTATACTAATTTTTGTGTTTGTGCAGTGAAGATTCCTTGCCATTTTCAGAAGAAATCAGTAAGATTCCTTATGTTCCAAACTTTCCAACTCAATGAGTCACATACCAAAAGATGGAGAATTTTATCAGCTTTTTAAAAATGTAAACCTCATCTTTCTGTCTAACTTAGATCTTGAGTTATACTAATCTTTGTGTTGGTGCAGTGAAAATTTCTTGCCATTTTCCGAAGAAATCAGTAAGATTCCTTATGTTCCAACCTTTCCAACTCAAAGTGTCATATACCAAAAGATGAAGAATTTTATCAGCTTTTTAAAAATGAAAACCCCATCTTTCTACCTAACTTAGATCTTGAGTTAGACTAATTTTTGTGTTGGTGCAGTCTTGCCATTTTCAGAAGAAATCAGTTAGATTTCTTATGTTCCAAACTTTCCAACTCAATGAGTCATATACCAAAAAATGGAGAATTTTATCAGCTTTTTAAAAATGTAAACCTCATCTTTCTATCTAACTTAAATCTTGAGTTATACTAATTTTTGTGTTGGTGCAGTAAAGATTTCTTGCCATTTTCCGAAGAAATCAGTAAGATTCCTTATGTTCCAAACTTTCCAACTCAATGAGTCATATACCAAAAGATGGAGAATTTTATCAGCTTTTTAAAAATGTAAACCTCATCTTTCTATCTAACTTAGATCTTGAGTTATACTAATTCTTGTGTTTGTGCAGTGGAGATTTCTTGCCATTTTCAGAAGAAATCAGTTAGATTCCTCATGTTCCAAACTTTCCAACTCAATGAGTCATATACCAAGAGATGGAGAATTTTAACAGCTTTTCAAAAATGTAAGCCTCATCTTTCTATCTAACTTAGAACTTGAGTTATACTAATTTTTGTGTTTGTGCAGTGAAGATTCCTTGCCATTTTCAGAAGAAATCAGTAAGATTCCTTATGTTCCAACCTTTCCAACTCAAAGAGTCATATACCAAAAGATGAAGAATTTTATCAGATTTTTAAAAATGAAAACCCCATCTTTCTACCTAACTTAGATCTTGAGTTAGACTAATTTTTGTGTTGGTGCAGTCTTGCCATTTTCAGAAGAAATCAGTTAGATTCCTTATGTTCCAAATTTTCCAACTCAATGAGTCATATACCAAAAGATGGAGAATTTTAACAGATTTTCAAAAATGTAAGCCTCATCTTTCTATCTAACTTAGATCTTGAGTTATACTAATTTTTGTGTTTGTGCAGTGAAGATTTCTTGCCATTTTCAGAAGAAATCAGTTAGATTCCTTATGTTCCAAACTTTCCAACTCAAAGTGTCATATACCGAAAGATGGAGAATTTTATCAGCTTTTTAAAAATGAAAACCCCATCTTTCTACCTAACTTAGATCTTGAGTTAGACTAATTTTTGTGTTGGTGCAGTCTTGCCATTTTCAGAAGAAATCAGTTAGATTCCTTATGTTTCAAACTTTCCAACTCAATGAGTCATATACCAAAAGATGGAGAATTTTGTCGGCTTTTTAAAAATGAAAACCCCATCTTTCTACCTAACTTAGATCTTGAGTTATACTAATTTTTGTGTTGGTGCAGTAAAGATTTCTTGCCATTTTCCGAAGAAATCAGTAAGATTCCTTATGTTCCAAACTTTCCAACTCAATGAGTCATATACCAAAAGATGGAGAATTTTATCAGCTTTTTAAAAATGTAAACCTCATCTTTCTATCTAACTTAGATCTTGAGTTATACTAATTTTTGTGTTGGTGCAATAAAGATTTCTTGCCATTTTCAGAAGAAATCAGTTAGATTCCTTATGTTCCAAACTTTCCAACTCAAAGAGTCATATCTCAAAAGATGGAGAATTTTATCAGCTTTTTAAAAATGTAAACCTCATCTTTCTACCTAACTTAGATCTTGAGTTATACTAATTTTTGTGTTTGTGCAGTGAAGATTTCTTGCCATTTTCAGAAGAAATCAGTAAGATTCCTCATGTTCCAAATTTTCCAACTCAAAGAGTCATATACCAAAAGATAGAGAATTTTAACAGCTTTTCAAAAATGTAAGCCTCATCTTTCTATCTAACTTAGAACTTGAGTTATACTAATTTTTGTGTTTGTGCAGTAAAGATTCCTTGCCATTTTCAGAAGAAATCAGTAAGATTCCTTATGTTCCAAACTTTCCAACTCAATGAGTCACATACCAAAAGATGGAGAATTTTATCAGCTTTTTAAAAATGTAAACCTCATCTTTTTGTCTAACTTAGATCTTGAGTTATACTAATCTTTGTGTTGGTGCAGTGAAAATTTCTTGCCATTTTCCGAAGAAATCAGTAAGATTCCTTATGTTCCAACCTTTCCAACTCAAAGTGTCATATACCAAAAGATGAAGAATTTTATCAGCTTTTTAAAAATGAAAACCCCATCTTTCTACCTAACTTAGATCTTGAGTTAGACTAATTTTTGTGTTGGTGCAGTCTTGCCATTTTCAGAAGAAATCAGTTAGATTTCTTATGTTCCAAACTTTCCAACTCAATGAGTCATATACCAAAAAATGGAGAATTTTATCAGCTTTTTAAAAATGTAAACCTCATCTTTCTATCTAACTTAAATCTTGAGTTATACTAATTTTTGTGTTGGTGCAGTAAAGATTTCTTGCCATTTTCCGAAGAAATCAGTAAGATTCCTTATGTTCCAAACTTTCCAACTCAATGAGTCATATACCAAAAAATGGAGAATTTTATCAGCTTTTTAAAAATGTAAACCTCATCTTTCTATCTAACTTAGATCTTGAGTTATACTAATTCTTGTGTTTGTGCAGTGGAGATTTCTTGCCATTTTCAGAAGAAATCAGTTAGATTCCTCATGTTCCAAACTTTCCAACTCAATGAGTCATATACCAAAAGATGGAGAATTTTAACAGCTTTTCAAAAATGTAAGCCTCATCTTTCTATCTAACTTAGAACTTGAGTTATACTAATTTTTGTGTTTGTGCAGTGAAGATTCCTTGCCATTTTCAGAAGAAATCAGTAAGATTCCTTATGTTCCAAACTTTCCAACTCAATGAGTCACATACCAAAAGATGGAGAATTTTATCAGCTTTTTAAAAATGTAAACCTCATCTTTCTGTCTAACTTAGATCTTGAGTTATACTAATCTTTGTGTTGGTGCAGTGAAAATTTCTTGCCATTTTCCGAAGAAATCAGTAAGATTCCTTATGTTCCAACCTTTCCAACTCAAAGTGTCATATACCAAAAGATGAAGAATTTTATCAGCTTTTTAAAAATGAAAACCCCATCTTTCTACCTAACTTAGATCTTGAGTTAGACTAATTTTTGTGTTGGTGCAGTCTTGCCATTTTCAGAAGAAATCAGTTAGATTCCTTATGTTCCAAATTTTCCAACTCAATGAGTCATATACCAAAAGATGGAGAATTTTAACAGATTTTCAAAAATGTAAGCCTCATCTTTCTATCTTACTTAGATCTTGAGTTATACTAATTTTTGTGTTGGTGCAGTAAAGATTTCTTGCCATTTTCCGAAGAAATCAGTAAGATTCCTTATGTTCCAAACTTTCCAACTCAATGAGTCATATACCAAAAGATGGAGAATTTTATCAGCTTTTTAAAAATGTAAACCTCATCTTTGTATCTAACTTAGATCTTGAGTTATACTAATTCTTGTGTTTGTGCAGTGGAGATTTCTTGCCATTTTCAGAAGAAATCAGTTAGATTCCTCATGTTCCAAACTTCCCAACTCAATGAGTCATATACCAAAAGATGGAAAATTTTATCAGCTTTTTAAAAATGTAAACCTCATCTTTCTATCTAACTTAAATCTTGAGTTAGACTAATTTTTGTGTTGGTGCAGTCTTGCCATTTTCAGAAGAAATCAGTTAGATTCCTTATGTTCCAAATTTTCCAACTCAATGAGTCATATACCAAAAGATGGAGAATTTTAACAGATTTTCAAAAATGTAAGCCTCATCTTTCTATCTTACTTAGATCTTGAGTTATACTAATTTTTGTGTTGGTGCAGTAAAGATTTCTTGCCATTTTCCGAAGAAATCAGTAAGATTCCTTATGTTCCAAATTTTCCAACTTATTGAGTCACATACCAAAAGATGGAGAATTTTATCAGCTTTTTAAAAATGTAAACCTCATCTTTCTATCTAACTTAGATCTTGAGTTATACTAATCTTTGTGTTGGTGCAGTGAAAATTTTTTGCCATTTTCCGAAGAAATCAGTAAGATTCCTTATGTTCCAACCTTTCCAACTCAAAGAGTCATATACCAAAAGATGAAGAATTTTATCAGATTTTTAAAAATGAAAACCCCATCTTTCTACCTAACTTAGATCTTGAGTTAGACTAATTTTTGTGTTGGTGCAGTCTTGCCATTTTCAGAAGAAATCAGTTAGATTCCTTATGTTCCAAATTTTCCAACTCAAAGTGTCATATACCGAAAGATGGAGAATTTTATCAGCTTTTTAAAAATGAAAACCCCATCTTTCTACCTAACTTAGATCTTGAGTTAGACTAATTTTTGTGTTGGTGCAGTCTTGCCATTTTCAGAAGAAATCAGTTAGATTCCTTATGTTCCAAACTTTCCAACTCAATGAGTCATATACCAAAAGATGGAGAATTTTATCAGCTTTTTAAAAATGTAAACCTCATCTTTCTGTCTAACTTAGATCTTGAGTTATACTAATTTTTGTGTTGGTGCAATAAAGATTTCTTGCCATTTTCCGAAGAAATCAGTAAGATTCCTTATGTTCCAAATTTTCCAACTTATTGAGTCACATACCAAAAGATGGAGAATTTTATCAGCTTTTTAAAAATGTAAACCTCATCTTTCTATCTAACTTAGATCTTGAGTTATACTAATTTTTGTGTTGGTGCAATAAAGATTTCTTGCCATTTTCAGAAGAAATCAGTAAGATTCCTTATGTTCCAACCTTTCCAACTCAAAGAGTCATATACCAAAAGATGAAGAATTTTATCAGATTTTTAAAAATGAAAACCCCATCTTTCTACCTAACTTAGATCTTGAGTTAGACTAATTTTTGTGTTGGTGCAGTCTTGCCATTTTCAGAAGAAATCAGTTAGATTCCTTATGTTCCAAATTTTCCAACTCAAAGTGTCATATACCGAAAGATGGAGAATTTTATCAGCTTTTTAAAAATGAAAACCCCATCTTTCTACCTAACTTAGATCTTGAGTTAGACTAATTTTTGTGTTGGTGCAGTCTTGCCATTTTCAGAAGAAATCAGTTAGATTCCTTATGTTCCAAACTTTCCAACTCAATGAGTCATATACCAAAAGATGGAGAATTTTATCAGCTTCTTAAAAATGAAAACCCCATCTTTCTACCTAACTTAGATCTTGAGTTAGACTAATTTTTGTGTTGGTGCAATAAAGATTTCTTGCCATTTTCAGAAGAAATCAGTTAGATTCCTTATGTTCCAAACTTTCCAACTCAATGAGTCATATACCAAAAAATGGAGAATTTTATCAGCTTTTTAAAAATGTAAACCTCATCTTTCTATCTAACTTAGATCTTGAGTTATACTAGTTTTTGTGTTTGTGCAGTGAAGATTTCTTGCCATTTTCAGAAGAAATCAGTTAGATTCTTTATGTCCCAAACTTTCCAAATTAAAGAGTCATATACCGAAAGATGGAGAATTTTATCAGCTTTTTAAAAATGAAAACCCCATCTTTCTACCTAACTTAGATCTTGAGTTAGACTAATTTTTGTGTTGGTGCAGTCTTGCCATTTTCAGAAGAAATCAGTTAGATTCCTTATGTTCCAAATTTTCCAACTCAATGAGTCATATACCAAAAGATGGAGAATTTTAACAGATTTTCAAAAATGTAAGCCTCATCTTTCTATCTTACTTAGATCTTGAGTTATACTAATTTTTGTGTTGGTGCAGTAAAGATTTCTTGCCATTTTCCGAAGAAATCAGTAAGATTCCTTATGTTCCAAATTTTCCAACTCATTGAGTCACATACCAAAAGATGGAGAATTTTATCAGCTTTTTAAAAATGTAAACCTCATCTTTCTATCTAACTTAGATCTTGAGTTATACTAATCTTTGTGTTGGTGCAGTGAAAATTTTTTGCCATTTTCCGAAGGAATCAGTAAGATTCCTTATGTTCCAACCTTTCCAACTCAAAGAGTCATATACCAAAAGATGAAGAATTTTATCAGATTTTTAAAAATGAAAACCCCATCTTTCTACCTAACTTAGATCTTGAGTTAGACTAATTTTTGTGTTGGTGCAGTCTTGCCATTTTCAGAAGAAATCAGTTAGATTCCTTATGTTCCAAATTTTCCAACTCAATGAGTCATATACCAAAAGATGGAGAATTTTAACAGATTTTCAAAAATGTAAGCCTCATCTTTCTATCTAACTTAGATCTTGAGTTATACTAATTTTTGTGTTTGTGCAGTGAAGATTTCTTGCCATTTTCAGAAGAAATCAGTTAGATTCCTTATGTTCAAAACTTTCCAACTCAAAGTGTCATATACCGAAAGATGGAGAATTTTATCAGCTTTTTAAAAATGAAAACCCCATCTTTCTACCTAACTTAGATCTTGAGTTAGACTAATTTTTGTGTTGGTGCAGTCTTGCCATTTTCAGAAGAAATCAGTTAGATTCCTTATGTTCCAAACTTTCCAACTCAATGAGTCATATACCAAAAGATGGAGAATTTTATCAGCTTTTTAAAAATGTAAACCTCATCTTTCTATCTAACTTAGATCTTGAGTTATACTAATTTTTGTGTTGGTGCAATAAAGATTTCTTGCCATTTTCAGAAGAAATCAGTTAGATTCCTTATGTTCCAAACTTTCCAACTCAAAGAGTCATATACCGAAAGATGGAGAATTTTATCAGCTTCTTAAAAATGAAAACCCCATCTTTCTACCTAACTTAGATCTTGAGTTAGACTAATTTTTGTGTTTGTGCAGTGAAGATTTCTTGCCATTTTCAGAAGAAATCAGTAAGATTCCTTATGTTCCAAACTTTCCAACTCAAAGAGTCATATACCAAAAGATGGAGAATTTTATCAGCTTTTTAAAAATGAAAACCCCATCTTTCTACCTAACTTAGATCTTGAGTTAGACTAATTTTTGTGTTGGTGCAGTCTTGCCATTTTCAGAAGAAATCAGTTAGATTCCTTATGTTCCAAATTTTCCAACTCAATGAGTCATATACCAAAAGATGGAGAATTTTAACAGATTTTCAAAAATGTAAGCCTCATCTTTCTATCTTACTTAGATCTTGAGTTATACTAATTTTTGTGTTGGTGCAGTAAAGATTTCTTGCCATTTTCCGAAGAAATCAGTAAGATTCCTTATGTTCCAAATTTTCCAACTCATTGAGTCACATACCAAAAAATGGAGAATTTTATCAGCTTTTTAAAAATGTAAACCTCATCTTTCTATCTAACTTAGATCTTGAGTTATACTAATCTTTGTGTTTGTGCAGTGAAGATTTCTTGCCATTTTCAGAAGAAATCAGTTAGATTCTTTATGTCCCAAATTTTCCAACTTAAAGAGTCATATACCGAAAGATGGAGAATTTTATCAGCTTTTTAAAAATGAAAACCCCATCTTTCTACCTAACTTAGATCTTGAGTTAGACTAATTTTTGTGTTGGTGCAATAAAGATTTCTTGCCATTTTCAGAAGAAATCAGTTAGATTCCTTATGTTCCAAACTTTCCAACTCAAAGAGTCATATACCGAAAGATGGAGAATTTTATCAGCTTCTTAAAAATGAAAACCCCATCTTTATACCTAACTTAGATCTTGAGTTAGACTAATTTTTGTGTTTGTGCAGTGAAGATTTCTTGCCATTTTCAGAAGAAATCAGTAAGATTCCTTATGTTCCAAACTTTCCAACTCAAAGAGTCATATACCAAAAGATGGAGAATTTTATCAGCTTTTTAAAAATGAAAACCCCATCTTTCTACCTAACTTAGATCTTGAGTTAGACTAATTTTTGTGTTGGTGCAGTCTTGCCATTTTCAGAAGAAATCAGTTAGATTCCTTATGTTCCAAATTTTCCAACTCAATGAGTCATATACCAAAAGATGGAGAATTTTAACAGATTTTCAAAAATGTAAGCCTCATCTTTCTATCTTACTTAGATCTTGAGTTATACTAATTTTTGTGTTGGTGCAGTAAAGATTTCTTGCCATTTTCCGAAGAAATCAGTAAGATTCCTTATGTTCCAAATTTTCCAACTCATTGAGTCACATACCAAAAGATGGAGAATTTTATCAGCTTTTTAAAAATGTAAACCTCATCTTTCTATCTAACTTAGATCTTGAGTTATACTAATCTTTGTGTTTGTGCAGTGAAGATTTCTTGCCATTTTCAGAAGAAATCAGTTAGATTCTTTATGTCCCAAACTTTCCAACTTAAAGAGTCATATACCGAAAGATGGAGAATTTTATCAGCTTTTTAAAAATGAAAACCCCATCTTTCTACCTAACTTAGATCTTGAGTTAGACTAATTTTTGTGTTGGTGCAGTCTTGCCATTTTCCGAAGAAATCAGTAAGATTCCTTATGTTCCAAATTTTGCAACTCATTGAGTCACATACCAAAAGATGGAGAATTTTATCAGCTTTTTAAAAATGTAAACCTCATCTTTCTATCTAACTTAGATCTTGAGTTATACTAATCTTTGTGTTGGTGCAGTGAAAATTTTTTGCCATTTTCCGAAGAAATCAGTAAGATTCCTTATGTTCCAACCTTTCCAACTCAAAGAGTCATATACCAAAAGATGAAGAATTTTATCAGATTTTTAAAAATGAAAACCCCATCTTTCTACCTAACTTAGATCTTGAGTTAGACTAATTTTTGTGTTGGTGCAGTCTTGCCATTTTCAGAAGAAATCAGTTAGATTCCTTATGTTCCAAATTTTCCAACTCAATGAGTCATATACCAAAAGATGGAGAATTTTAACAGATTTTCAAAAATGTAAGCCTCATCTTTCTATCTAACTTAGATCTTGAGTTATACTAATTTTTGTGTTTGTGCAGTGAAGATTTCTTGCCATTTTCAGAAGAAATCAGTTAGATTCCTTATGTTCCAAACTTTCCAACTCAAAGTGTCATATACCGAAAGATGGAGAATTTTATCAGCTTTTTAAAAATGAAAACCCCATCTTTCTACCTAACTTAGATCTTGAGTTAGACTAATTTTTGTGTTGGTGCAGTCTTGCCATTTTCAGAAGAAATCAGTTAGATTCCTTATGTTCCAAACTTTCCAACTCAATGAGTCATATACCAAAAGATGGAGAATTTTATCAGCTTTTTAAAAATGTAAACCTCATCTTTCTATCTAACTTAGATCTTGAGTTATACTAATTTTTGTGTTGGTGCAATAAAGATTTCTTGCCATTTTCAGAAGAAATCAGTTAGATTCCTTATGTTCCAAACTTTCCAACTCAAAGAGTCATATACCGAAAGATGGAGAATTTTATCAGCTTCTTAAAAATGAAAACCCCATCTTTCTACCTAACTTAGATCTTGAGTTAGACTAATTTTTGTGTTGATGCAGTCTTGCCATTTTCAGAAGAAATCAGTTAGATTCCTTATGTTCCAAACTTTCCAACTCAATGAGTCATATACCAAAAAATGGAGAATTTTATCAGCTTTTTAAAAATGTAAACCTCATCTTTCTATCTAACTTAGATCTTGAGTTATACTAATTTTTGTGTTTGTGCAGTGAAGATTTCTTGCCATTTTCAGAAGAAATCAGTAAGATTCCTCATGTTCCAAACTTTCCAACTCAAAGAGTCATATACCAAAAAATGGAGAATTTTAACAGCTTTTTAAAAATGTAAGCCTCATCTTTCTATCTAACTTAGATCTTGAGTTATACTAATTTTTGTGTTTGTGCAGTGAAGATTTCTTGCCATTTTCAGAAGAAATCAGTTAGATTCTTTATGTTCCAAACTTTCCAACTCAAAGAGTCATATACCGAAAGATGGAGAATTTTATCAGCTTTTTAAAAATGAAAACCCCATCTTTCTACCTAACTTAGATCTTGAGTTAGACTAATTTTTGTGTTGGTGCAGTCTTGCTATTTTCAGAAGAAATCAGTTAGATTTCTTATGTTCCAAACTTTCCAACTCAATGAGTCATATACCAAAAAATGGAGAATTTTATCAGCTTTTTAAAAATGTAAACCTCATCTTTCTATCTAACTTAAATCTTGAGTTATACTAATTTTTGTGTTGGTGCAGTAAAAATTTCTTGCCATTTTCCGAAGAAATCAGTAAGATTCCTTATGTTCCAAACTTTCCAACTCAATGAGTCATATACCAAAAGATGGAGAATTTTATCAGCTTTTTAAAAATGTAAACCTCATCTTTCTACCTAACTTAGATCTTGAGTTATACTAATCTTTGTGTTGGTGCAGTGAAAATTTCTTGCCATTTTCCGAAGAAATCAGTAAGATTCCTTATGTTCCAACCTTTCCAACTCAAAGAGTCATATACCAAAAGATGAAGAATTTTATCAGCTTTTTAAAAATGAAAACCCCATCTTTCTACCTAACTTAGATCTTGAGTTAGACTAATTTTTGTGTTGGTGCAGTCTTGCCATTTTTAGAAGAAATCAGTTAGATTCCTTATGTTCCAAATTTTCCAACTCAATGAGTCATATACCAAAAGATGGAGAATTTTAACAGATTTTCAAAAATGTAAGCTTCATCTTTCTATCTTACTTAGATCTTGAGTTATACTAATTTTTGTGTTGGTGCAGTAAAGATTTCTTGCCATTTTCCGAAGAAATCAGTAAGATTCCTTATGTTCCAAACTTTCCAACTCAATGAGTCATATACCAAAAGATGGAGAATTTTATCAGCTTTTTAAAAATGTAAACCTCATCTTTCTATCTAACTTAGATCTTGAGTTATACTAATTCTTGTGTTTGTGCAGTGGAGATTTCTTGCCATTTTCAGAAGAAATCAGTTAGATTCCTCATGTTCCAAACTTCCCAACTCAATGAGTCATATACCAAAAGATGGAAAATTTTATCAGCTTTTTAAAAATGTAAACCTCATCTTTCTATCTAACTTAAATCTTGAGTTATACTAATTTTTGTGTTGGTGCAGTCTTGCCATTTTCAGAAGAAATCAGTTAGATTCCTTATGTTCCAAACTTTCCAACTCAATGAGTCATATACCAAAAGATGGAGAATTTTATCAGCTTTTTAAAAATGTAAACCTCATCTTTCTATCTAACTTAGATCTTGAGTTATACTAATTCTTGTGTTTGTGCAGTGGAGATTTCTTGCCATTTTCAGAAGAAATCAGTTAGATTCCTCATGTTCCAAACTTTCCAACTCAATGAGTCATATACCAAAAGATGGAAAATTTTATCAGCTTTTTAAAAATGGAAGCCTCATCTTTCTACCTAACTTAGATCTTGAGTTATACTAATTTTTGTGTTGGTGCAGTCTTGCCATTTTCAGAAGAAATCAGTTGGATTCCTTATGTTCCAAACTTTCCAACTCAATGAGTCATATACCAAAAGATGGAGAATTTTATCAGCTTTTTAAAAATGTAAACCTCATCTTTCTATCTAACTTAGATCTTGAGTTATACTAATTCTTGTGTTTGTGCAGTGGAGATTTCTTGCCATTTTCAGAAGAAATCAGTTAGATTCCTCATGTTCCAAACTTCCCAACTCAATGAGTCATATACCAAAAGATGGAAAATTTTATCAGCTTTTTAAAAATGTAAACCTCATCTTTCTATCTAACTTAAATCTTGAGTTATACTAATTTTTGTGTTGGTGCAGTCTTGCCATTTTCAGAAGAAATCAGTTAGATTCCTTATGTTCCAAACTTTCCAACTCAATAAGTCATATACCAAAAGATAGAGAATTTTATCAGCTTTTTAAAAATGTAAACCTCATCTTTCTATCTAACTTAGATCTTGAGTTATACTAATTCTTGTGTTTGTGCAGTGGAGATTTCTTGCCATTTTCAGAAGAAATCAGATAGATTCCTCATGTTCCAAACTTTCCAACTCAATGAGTCATATACCAAAAGATGGAAAATTTTATCAGCTTTTTAAAAATGGAAGCCTCATCTTTCTACCTAACTTAGATCTTGAGTTATACTAATTTTTGTGTTGGTGCAGTCTTGCCATTTTCAGAAGAAATCAGTTAGATTCCTTATGTTCCAAACTTTCCAACTCAATGAGTCATATACCAAAAGATGGAGAATTTTATCAGCTTTTTAAAAATGTAAACCTCATCTTTCTACCTAACTTAGATCTTGAGTTATACTAATCTTTGTGTTGGTGCAGTGAAGATTTCTTGCCATTTTCCGAAGATATCAGTAAGATTCCTTATGTTCCAAACTTTCCAACTCAATGAGTCATATACCAAAAGATGGAGAATTTTATCAGCTTTTTAAAAATGAAAACCCCATCTTTCTATCTAACTTAGATCTTGAGTTATACTAATTTTTGTGTTGGTGCAGTGAAGATTTCTTGCCATTTTCAGAAGAAATCAATTAGATTCCTTATGTTCCAAACTTTCCAACTCAATGAGTCATATACCAAAAAATGGAGAATTTTATCAGCTTCTTAAAAATGAAAACCCCATCTTTCTACCTAACTTAGATCTTGAGTTAGACTAATTTTTGTGTTGATGCAGTCTTGCCATTTTCAGAAGAAATCAGTTAGATTCCTTATGTTCCAAACTTTCCAACTCAATGAGTCATATACCAAAAAATGGAGAATTTTTTCATCTTTATAAAAATGTAAACCTCATCTTTCTATCTAACTTAGATCTTGAGTTATACTAATTTTTGTGTTTGTGCAGTGAAGATTTCTTGCCATTTTCAGAAGAAATCAGTAAGATTCCTCATGTTCCAAACTTTCCAACTCAAAGAGTCATATACCAAAAGATGGAGAATTTTAACAGCTTTTTAAAAATGTAAGCCTCATCTTTCTATCTAACTTAGATCTTGAGTTATACTAATTTTTGTGTTTGTGCAGTGAAGATTTCTTGCCATTTTCAGAAGAAATCAGTTAGATTCTTTATGTTCCAAACTTTCCAACTCAAAGAGTCATATACCGAAAGATGGAGAATTTTATCAGCTTTTAAAAAATGAAAACCTTATCTTTCTACCTAACTTAGATCTTGAGTTAGACTAATTTTTGTGTTGGTGCAGTCTTGCCATTTTCAGAAGAAATCAGTTAGATTTCTTCTGTTCCAAACTTTCCAACTCAATGAGTCATATACCAAAAAATGGAGAATTTTATCAGCTTTTTAAAAATGTAAACCTCATCTTTCTATCTAACTTAAATCTTGAGTTATACTAATTTTTGTGTTGGTGCAGTAAAGATTTCTTGCCATTTTCCGAAGAAATCAGTAAGATTCCTTATGTTCCAAACTTTCCAACTCAATGAGTCATATACCAAAAGATGGAGAATTTTATCAGCTTTTTAAAAATGTAAACCTCATCTTTCTACCTAACTTAGATCTTGAGTTATACTAATTCTTGTGTTTGTGCAGTGGAGATTTCTTGCCATTTTCAGAAGAAATCAGTTAGATTCCTCATGTTCCAAACTTTCCAACTCAATGAGTCATATACCAAAAAATGGAAAATTTTATCAGCTTTTTAAAAATGTAAACCTCATCTTTCTATCTAACTTAAATCTTGAGTTATACTAATTTTTGTGTTGGTGCAGTCTTGCCATTTTCAGAAGAAATCAGTTAGATTCCTTATGTTCCAAACTTTCCAACTCAATGAGTCATATACCAAAAGATGGAGAATTTTATCAGCTTTTTAAAAATGTAAACCTCATCTTTCTACCTAACTTAGATCTTGAGTTATACTAATCTTTGTGTTGGTGCAGTAAAGATTTCTTGCCATTTTCCGAAGATATCAGTAAGATTCCTTATGTTCCAAACTTTCCAACTTAATGAGTCATATACCAAAAGATGGAGAATTTTATCAGCTTTTTAAAAATGTAAGCCTCATCTTTCTATCTTACTTAGATCTTGAGTTATACTAATTTTTGTGTTGGTGCAGTAAAGATTTCTTGCCATTTTCCGAAGAAATCAGTAAGATTCCTTATGTTCCAAACTTTCCAACTCAATGAGTCATATACCAAAAGATGGAGAATTTTAACAGATTTTCAAAAATGTAAGCCTCATCTTTCTATCTTACTTAGATCTTGAGTTATACTAATTTTTGTGTTGGTGCAGTAAAGATTTCTTGCCATTTTCCGAAGAAATCAGTAAGATTCCTTATGTTCCAAACTTTCCAACTCAATGAGTCATATACCAAAAGATGGAGAATTTTATCAGCTTTTTAAAAATGTAAACCTCATCTTTCTATCTAACTTAGATCTTGAGTTATACTAATTCTTGTGTTTGTGCAGTGGAGATTTCTTGCCATTTTCAGAAGAAATCAGTTAGATTCCTCATGTTCCAAACTTCCCAACTCAATGAGTCATATACCAAAAGATGGAAAATTTTATCAGCTTTTTAAAAATGTAAACCTCATCTTTCTATCTAACTTAGATCTTGAGTTATACTAATCTTTGTGTTGGTGCAGTGAAGATTTCTTGCCATTTTCCGAAGAAATCAGTTAGATTCCTTATGTTCCAAACTTTCCAACTCAATGAGTCATATACCAAAAAATGGAGAATTTTATCAGCTTTTTAAAAATGTAAACCTCATCTTTCTATCTAACTTAGATCTTGAGTTATACTAATTTTTGTGTTTGTGCAGTGAAGATTTCTTGCCATTTTCAGAAGAAATCAGTAAGATTCCTCATGTTCCAAACTATCCAACTCAAAGAGTCATATACTAAAAGATGGAGAATTTTAACAGCTTTTTAAAAATGTAAGCCTCATCTTTCTATCTAACTTAGAACTTGAGTTATACTAATTTTTGTGTTTGTGCAGTGAAGATTCCTTGCCATTTTCAGAAGAAATCAGTAAGATTCCTTATGTTCCAAACTTTCCAACTCAATAAGTCACATACCAAAAGATGGAGAATTTTATCAGCTTTTTAAAAATGTAAACCTCATCTTTCTATCTAACTTAGATCTTGAGTTATACTAATCTTTGTGTTGGTGCAGTGAAAATTTCTTGCCATTTTCCGAAGAAATCAGTAAGATTCCTTATGTTCCAACCTTTCCAACTCAAAGAGTCATATACCAAAAGATGAAGAATTTTATCAGCTTTTTAAAAATGAAAACCCCATCTTTCTACCTAACTTAGATCTTGAGTTAGACTAATTTTTGTGTTGGTGCAGTCTTGCCATTTTCAGAAGAAATCAGTTAGATTCCTTATGTTCCAAATTTTCCAACTCAATGAGTCATATACCAAAAGATGGAGAATTTTATCAGCTTTTTAAAAATGTAAACCTCATCTTTCTATCTAACTTAGATCTTGAGTTATACTAATTCTTGTGTTTGTGCAGTGGAGATTTCTTGCCATTTTTAGAAGAAATCAGTTAGATTCCTCATGTTCCAAACTTTCCAACTCAATGAGTCATATACCAAAAGATGGAAAATTTTATCAGCTTTTTAAAAATGTAAACCTCATCTTTCTATCTAACTTAAATCTTGAGTTATACCAATTTTTGTGTTGGTGCAGTAAAGATTTCTTGCCATTTTCCGAAGAAATCAGTAAGATTCCTTATGTTCCAAACTTTCCAACTCAATGAGTCATATACCAAAAGATGGAGAATTTTAACAGCTTTTCAAAAATGTAAGCCTCATCTTTCTATCTAACGTAAATCTTGAGTTATACTAATTTTTGTGTTGGTGCAGTCTTGCCATTTTCAGAAGAAATCAGTTAGATTCCTTATGTTCCAAACTTTCCAACTCAATGAGTCATATACCAAAAGATGGAGAATTTTATCAGCTTTTTAAAAATGTAAACCTCATCTTTCTACCTAACTTAGATCTTGAGTTATACTAATCTTTGTGTTGGTGCAGTGAAGATTTCTTGCCATTTTCCGAAGATATCAGTAAGATTCCTTATGTTCCAAACTTTCCAACTCAATGAGTCATATACCAAAAGATGGAGAATTTTATCAGCTTTTTAAAAATGTAAACCTCATCTTTCTACCTAACTTAGATCTTGAGTTATACTAATCTTTGTGTTGGTGCAGTGAAGATTTCTTGCCATTTTCCGAAGAAATCAGTTAGATTCCTTATGTTCCAAACTTTCCAACTCAATGAGTCATATACCAAAAAATGGAGAATTTTATCAGCTTTTTAAAAATGTAAACCCCATCTTTCTATCTAACTTAGATCTTGAGTTATACTAATTTTTGTGTTTGTGCAGTAAAGATTTCTTGCCATTTTCAGAAGAAATTAGTAAGATTCCTCATGTTCCAAACTTTCCAACTCAAAGAGTCATATACCAAAAGATGGAGAATTTTATCAGCTTTTTAAAAATGTAAACCTCATCTTTCTATCTAACTTAGATCTTGAGTTATACTAATCTTTGGGTTGGTGCAGTGAAAATTTCTTGCCATTTTCCGAAGAAATCAGTAAGATTCCTTATGTTCCAACCTTTCCAACTCAAAGAGTCATATATCAAAAGATGAAGAATTTTATCAGCTTTTTAAAAATGAAAACCCCATCTTTCTACCTAACTTAGATCTTGAGTTAGACTAATTTTTGTGTTGGTGCAGTCTTGCCATTTTCAGAAGAAATCAGTTAGATTTCTTATGTTCCAAACTTTCCAACTCAATGAGTCATATACCAAAAAATGGAGAATTTTATTAGCTTTTTAAAAATGTAAACCTCATCTTTCTACCTAACTTAGATCTTGAGTTATACTAATCTTTGGGTTGGTGCAGTGAAGATTTCTTGCCATTTTCAGAAGAAATCAGTTAGATTCTTTATGTTCCAAACTTTCCAACTTAAAGAGTCATATACCGAAAGATGGAGAATTTTATCAGCTTTTTAGAAATGAAAACCCCATCTTTCTACCTAACTTAGATCTTGAGTTAGACTAATTTTTGTGTTGGTGCAGTCTTGCCATTTTCAGAAGAAATCAGTTAGATTCCTTATGTTCCAAATTATCCAACTCAATGAGTCATATACCAAAAGATGGAGAATTTTAACAGATTTTCAAAAATGTAAGCCTCATCTTTCTATCTTACTTAGATCTTGAGTTATACTAATTTTTGTGTTGGTGCAGTAAAGATTTCTTGCCATTTTCCGAAGAAATCAGTAAGATTCCTTATGTTCCAAATTTTCCAACTCATTGAGTCACATACCAAAAGATGGAGAATTTTATCAGCTTTTTAAAAATGTAAACCTCATCTTTCTATCTAACTTAGATCTTGAGTTATACTAATCTTTGTGTTTGTGCAGTGAAGATTTCTTGCTATTTTCAGAAGAAATCAGTTAGATTCTTTATGTCCCAAACTTTCCAACTTAAAGAGTCATATACCGAAAGATGGAAAATTTTATCAGCTTTTTAAAAATGAAAACCCCATCTTTCTACCTAACTTAGATCTTGAGTTAGACTAATTTTTGTGTTGGTGCAGTCTTGCCATTTTCAGAAGAAATCAGTTAGATTCCTTATGTTCCAAATTTTCCAACTCAATGAGTCATATACCAAAAGATGGAGAATTTTATCAGCTTTTTAAAAATGTAAACCTCATCTTTCTATCTAACTTAGATCTTGAGTTATACTAATCTTTGTGTTGGTGCAGTGAAAATTTTTTGCCATTTTCCGAAGAAATCAGTAAGATTCCTTATGTTCCAACCTTTCCAACTCAAAGACTCATATACCAAAAGATGAAGAATTTTATCAGATTTTTAAAAATGAAAACCCCATCTTTCTACCTAACTTAGATCTTGACTTAGACTAATTTTTGTGTTGGTGCAGTCTTGCCATTTTCAGAAGAAATCAGTTAGATTCCTTATGTTCCAAATTTTCCAACTCAATGAGTCATATACCAAAAGATGGAGAATTTTAACAGATTTTCAAAAATGTAAGCCTCATCTTTCTATCTAACTTAGATCTTGAGTTATACTAATTTTTGTGTTTGTGCAGTGAAGATTTATTGCCATTTTCAGAAGAAATCAGTTAGATTCCTTATGTTCCAAACTTTCCAACTCAAAGTGTCATATACCGAAAGATGGAGAATTTTATCAGCTTTTTAAAAATGAAAACCCCATCTTTCTACCTAACTTAGATCTTGAGTTAGACTAATTTTTGTGTTGGTGCAGTCTTGCCATTTTCAGAAGAAATCAGTTAGATTCCTTATGTTTCAAACTTTCCAACTCAATGAGTCATATACCAAAAGATGGAGAATTTTATCAGCTTTTTAAAAATGTAAACCTCATCTTTCTATCTAACTTAGATCTTGAGTTATACTAATTTTTGTGTTGGTGCAATAAAGATTTCTTGCCATTTTCAGAAGAAATCAGTTAGATTCCTTATGTTCCAAACTTTCCAACTCAAAGAGTCATATACCGAAAGATGGAGAATTTTATCAGCTTTTTAAAAATGTAAACCTCATCTTTCTACCTAACTTAGATCTTGAGTTATACTAATTTTTGTGTTTGTGCAGTGAAGATTTCTTGCCATTTTCAGAAGAAATCAGTAAGATTCCTCATGTTCCAAATTTTCCAACTCAAAGAGTCATATACCAAAAGATGGAGAATTTTAACAGCTTTTCAAAAATGTAAGCCTCATCTTTCTATCTAACTTAGATCTTGAGTTATACTAATTCTTGTGTTTGTGCAGTGGAGATTTCTTGCCATTTTCAGAAGAAATCAGTTAGATTCCTCATGTTCCAAACTTCCCAACTCAATGAGTCATATACCAAAAGATGGAAAATTTTATCAGCTTTTTAAAAATGTAAACCTCATCTTTCTATCTAACTTAAATCTTGAGTTATACTAATTTTGGTGTTGGTGCAGTCTTGCCATTTTCAGAAGAAATCAGTTAGATTCCTTATGTTCCAAACTTTCCAACTCAATGAGTCATATACCAAAAGATGGAGAATTTTATCAGCTTTTTAAAAATGTAAACCTCATCTTTCTATCTAACTTAGATCTTGAGTTATACTAATTCTTGTGTTTGTGCAGTGGAGATTTCTTGCCATTTTCAGAAGAAATCAGTTAGATTCCTCATGTTCCAAACTTTCCAACTCAATGAGTCATATACCAAAAGATGGAAAATTTTATCAGCTTTTTAAAAATGGAAGCCTCATCTTTCTACCTAACTTAGATCTTGAGTTATACTAATTTTTGTGTTGGTGCAGTCTTGCCATTTTCAGAAGAAATCAGTTGGATTCCTTATGTTCCAAACTTTCCAACTCAATGAGTCATATACCAAAAGATGGAGAATTTTATCAGCTTTTTAAAAATGTAAACCTCATCTTTCTATCTAACTTAGATCTTGAGTTATACTAATTCTTGTGTTTGTGCAGTGGAGATTTCTTGCCATTTTCAGAAGAAATCAGTTAGATTCCTCATGTTCCAAACTTCCCAACTCAATGAGTCATATACTAAAAGATGGAAAATTTTATCAGCTTTTTAAAAATGTAAACCTCATCTTTCTATCTAACTTAAATCTTGAGTTATACTAATTTTTGTGTTGGTGCAGTCTTGCCATTTTCAGAAGAAATCAGTTAGATTCCTTATGTTCCAAACTTTCCAACTCAATGAGTCATATACCAAAAGATAGAGAATTTTATCAGCTTTTTAAAAATGTAAACCTCATCTTTCTATCTAACTTAGATCTTGAGTTATACTAATTCTTGTGTTTGTGCAGTGGAGATTTCTTGCCATTTTCAGAAGAAATCAGATAGATTCCTCATGTTCCAAACTTTCCAACTCAATGAGTCATATACCAAAAGATGGAAAATTTTATCAGCTTTTTAAAAATGGAAGCCTCATCTTTCTACCTAACTTAGATCTTGAGTTATACTAATTTTTGTGTTGGTGCAGTCTTGCCATTTTCAGAAGAAATCAGTTAGATTCCTTATGTTCCAAACTTTCCAACTCAATGAGTCATATACCAAAAGATGGAGAATTTTATCAGCTTTTTAAAAATGTAAACCTCATCTTTCTACCTAACTTAGATCTTGAGTTATACTAATCTTTGTGTTGGTGCAGTGAAGATTTCTTGCCATTTTCCGAAGATATCAGTAAGATTCCTTATGTTCCAAACTTTCCAACTCAATGAGTCATATACCAAAAGATGGAGAATTTTATCAGCTTTTTAAAAATGAAAACCCCATCTTTCTATCTAACTTAGATCTTGAGTTATACTAATTTTTGTGTTGGTGCAGTGAAGATTTCTTGCCATTTTCAGAAGAAATCAATTAGATTCCTTATGTTCCAAACTTTCCAACTCAATGAGTCATATACCAAAAAATGGAGAATTTTATCAGCTTCTTAAAAATGAAAACCCCATCTTTCTACCTAACTTAGATCTTGAGTTAGACTAATTTTTGTGTTGATGCAGTCTTGCCATTTTCAGAAGAAATCAGTTAGATTCCTTATGTTCCAAACTTTCCAACTCAATGAGTCATATACCAAAAAATGGAGAATTTTTTCATCTTTATAAAAATGTAAACCTCATCTTTCTATCTAACTTAGATCTTGAGTTATACTAATTTTTGTGTTTGTGCAGTGAAGATTTCTTGCCATTTTCAGAAGAAATCAGTAAGATTCCTCATGTTCCAAACTTTCCAACTCAAAGAGTCATATACCAAAAGATGGAGAATTTTAACAGCTTTTTAAAAATGTAAACCTCATCTTTCTATCTAACTTAGATCTTGAGTTAGACTAATTTTTGTGTTGGTGCAGTCTTGCCATTTTCAGAAGAAATCAGTTAGATTCCTTATGTTCCAAACTTTCCAACTCAATGAGTCATATACCAAAAGATGGAGAATTTTATCAGCTTTTTAAAAATGAAAACCCCATCTTTCTATCTAACTTAGATCTTGAGTTATACTAATTTTTGTGTTGGTGCAGTGAAGATTTCTTGCCATTTTCAGAAGAAATCAATTAGATTCCTTATGTTCCAAACTTTCCAACTCAATGAGTCATATACCAAAAAATGGAGAATTTTATCAGCTTTTTAAAAATGTAAACCTCATCTTTCTATCTAACTTAGATCTTGAGTTATACTAATTTTTGTGTTTGTGCAGTGAAGATTTCTTGCCATTTTCAGAAGAAATCAGTTAGATTCTTTATGTTCCAAACTTTCCAACTCAAAGAGTCATATACCGAAAGATGGAGAATTTTATCAGCTTCTTAAAAATGAAAACCCCATCTTTCTACCTAACTTAGATCTTGAGTTAGACTAATTTTTGTGTTTGTGCAGTGAAGATTTCTTGCCATTTTCAGAAGAAATCAGTAAGATTCTTCATGTTCCAAACTTTCCAACTCAAAGAGTCATATACCAAAAGATGGAGAATTTTAACAGCTTTTTAAAAATGTAAGCCTCATCTTTCTATCTAACTTAGAACTTGAGTTATACTAATTTTTGTGTTTGTGCAGTGAAGATTCCTTGCCATTTTCAGAAGAAATCAGTAAGATTCCTTATGTTCCAAACTTTCCAACTCAATGAGTCATATACCAAAAGATGGAAAATTTTATCAGCTTTTTAAAAATGTAAACCTCATCTTTCTATCTAACTTAAATCTTGAGTTATACTAATTTTTGTGTTGGTGCAGTCTTGCCATTTTCAGAAGAAATCAGTTAGATTCCTTATGTTCCAAACTTTCCAACTCAATGAGTCATATACCAAAAGATGGAGAATTTTATTAGCTTTTTAAAAATGTCAACCTAATCTTTCTATCTAACTTAGATCTTGAGTTATACTAATTTTTGTGTTTGTGCAGTCTTGCCATTTTCAGAAGAAATCAGTTAGATTCCTTATGTTCCAAACTTTCCAACTCAATGAGTCATATACCAAAAGATGGAGAATTTTATCAGCTTTTTAAAAATGGAAGCTTCATTTTTCTACCTAACTTAGATCTTGAGTTATACTAATTCTTGTGTTTGTGCAGTGGAGATTTCTTGCCATTTTCAGAAGAAATCAGTTAGATTCCTCATGTTCCAAACTTTCCAACTCAATGAGTCATATACCAAAAGATGAAGAATTTTATCAGATTTTTAAAAATGAAAACCCCATCTTTCTACCTAACTTAGATCTTGAGTTAGACTAATTTTTGTGTTGGTGCAGTCTTGCCATTTTCAGAAGAAATCAGTTAGATTCCTTATGTTCCAAACTTTCCAACTCAAAGAGTCATATACCAAAAGATGGAGAATTTTATCAGCTTTTTAAAAATGTAAACCTCATCTTTCTACCTAACTTAGATCTTGAGTTATACTAATCTTTGTGTTGGTGCAGTGAAGATTTCTTGCCATTTTCCGAAGATATCAGTAAGATTCCTTATGTTCCAAACTTTCCAACTCAATGAGTCATATACCAAAAGATGGAAAATTTTATCAGCTTTTTAAAAATGAAAACCCCATCTTTCTATCTAACTTAGATCTTGAGTTATACTAATTTTTGTGTTGGTGCAGTGAAGATTCCTTGCCATTTTTAGAAGAAATCAGTAAGATTCCTTATGTTCCAAATTTTCCAACTCATTGAGTCACATACCAAAAGATGGAGAATTTTATCAGCTTTTTAAAAATGTAAACCTCATCTTTCTATCTAACTTAGATCTTGAGTTATACTAATCTTTGTGTTGGTGCAGTGAAAATTTTTTGCCATTTTCCGAAGAAATCAGTAAGATTCCTTATGTTCCAACTTTTCCAACTCAAAGAGTCATATACCAAAAGATGAAGAATTTTATCAGATTTTTAAAAATGAAAACCCCATCTTTCTACCTAACTTAGATCTTGAGTTAGACTAATTTTTGTGTTGGTGCAGTCTTGCCATTTTCAGAAAAAATCAGTTAGATTCCTTATGTTCCAAATTTTCCAACTCAATGAGTCATATACCAAAAGATGGAGAATTTTAACAGATTTTCAAAAATGTAAGCCTCATCTTTCTATCTAACTTAGATCTTGAGTTATACTAATTTTTGTGTTTGTGCAGTGAAGATTTCTTGCCATTTTCAGAAGAAATCAGTTAGATTCCTTATGTTCCAAACTTTCCAACTCAAAGAGTCATATACCGAAAGATGGAGAATTTTATCAGCTTTTTAAAAATGAAAACCCCATCTTTCTACCTAACTTAGATCTTGAGTTAGACTAATTTTTGTGTTGGTGCAGTCTTGCCATTTTCAGAAGAAATCAGTTAGATTCCTTATGTTCCAAACTTTCCAACTCAATGAGTCATATACCAAAAGATGGAGAATTTTATCAGCTTTTTAAAAATGTAAACCTTATCTTTCTATCTAACTTAGATCTTGAGTTATACTAATTTTTGTGTTGGTGCAATAAAGATTTCTTGCCATTTTCAGAAGAAATCAGTAAGATTCCTTATGTTCCAACCTTTCCAACTCAAAGAGTCATATACCAAAAGATGGAGAATTTTAACAGATTTTCAAAAATGTAAGCCTCATCTTTCTATCTAACTTAGATCTTGAGTTATACTAATTTTTGTGTTTGTGCAGTGAAGATTTCTTGCCATTTTCAGAAGAAATCAGTTAGATTCCTTATGTTCCAAACTTTCCAACTCAAAGAGTCATATACCGAAAGATGGAGAATTTTATCAGCTTTTTAAAAATGAAAACCCCATCTTTCTACCTAACTTAGATCTTGAGTTAGACTAATTTTTGTGTTGGTGCAGTCTTGCCATTTTCAGAAGAAATCAGTTAGATTCCTTATGTTCCAAACTTTCCAACTCAATGAGTCATATACCAAAAGATGGAGAATTTTATCAGCTTTTTAAAAATGTAAACCTTATCTTTCTATCTAACTTAGATCTTGAGTTATACTAATTTTTGTGTTAGTGCAATAAAGATTTCTTGCCATTTTCAGAAGAAATCAGTAAGATTCCTTATGTTCCAACCTTTCCAACTCAAAGAGTCATAAACCAAAAGATGAAGAATTTTATCAGCTTTTTAAAAATGAAAACCCCATCTTTCTACCTAACTTAGATCTTGAGTTAGACTAATTTTTGTGTTGGTGCAGTCTTGCCATTTTCAGAAGAAATCAGTTAGATTTTTTATGTTCCAAATTTTCCAACTCAATGAGTCATATACCAAAAGATGGAGAATTTTAACAGATTTTCAAAAATGTAAGCCTCATCTTTCTATCTTACTTAGATCTTGAGTTATACTAATTTTTGTGTTGGTGCAGTAAAGATTTCTTGCCATTTTCCGAAGAAATCAGTAAGATTCCTTATGTTCCAAACTTTCCAACTCAATGAGTCATATACCAAAAGATGGAGAATTTTATCAGCTTTTTAAAAATGTAAACCTCATCTTTCTATCTAACTTAGATCTTGAGTTATACTAATTCTTGTGTTTGTGCAGTGGAGATTTCTTGCCATTTTCAGAAGAAATCAGTTAGATTCCTCATGTTCCAAACTTCCCAACTCAATGAGTCATATACCAAAAGATGGAAAATTTTATCAGCTTTTTAAAAATGTAAACTTCATCTTTCTATCTAACTTAAATCTTGAGTTATACTAATTTTTGTGTTGGTGCAGTCTTGCCATTTTCAGAAGAAATCAGTTAGATTCCTTATGTTCCAAACTTACCAACTCAATGAGTCATATACCAAAAGATGGAGAATTTTATCAGCTTTTTAAAAATGTAAACCTCATCTTTCTATCTAACTTAGATCTTGAGTTATACTAATTTTTGTGTTGGTGCAATAAAGATTTCTTGCCATTTTCAGAAGAAATCAGTTAGATTCCTTATGTTCCAAACTTTCCAACTCAAAGAGTCATATACCGAAAGATGGAGAATTTTATCAGCTTCTTAAAAATGAAAACCCCATCTTTCTACCTAACTTAGATCTTGAGTTAGACTAATTTTTGTGTTTGTGCAGTGAAGATTTCTTGCCATTTTCAGAAGAAATCAGTAAGATTCTTCATGTTCCAAACTTTCCATTTCAAAGAGTCATATACCAAAAGATGGAGAATTTTAACAGCTTTTTAAAAATGTAAGCCTCATCTTTCTATCTAACTTAGAACTTGAGTTATACTAATTTTTGTGTTTGTGCAGTGAAGATTCCTTGCCATTTTCAGAAGAAATCAGTAAGATTCCTTATGTTCCAAACTTTCCAACTCAATGAGTCACATACCAAAAATGGAGAATTTTATCAGCTTTTTAAAAATGAAAACCCCATCTTTCTACCTAACTTAGATCTTGAGTTAGACTAATTTTTGTGTTGGTGCAGTCTTGCCATTTTCAGAAGAAATCAGTTAGATTCCTTATGTTCCAAATTTTCCAACTCAATGAGTCATAAACCAAAAGATGGAGAATTTTAACAGATTTTCAAAAATGTAAGCCTCATCTTTCTATCTAACTTAGATCTTGAGTTATACTAATTTTTGTGTTTGTGCAGTGAAGATTTCTTGCCATTTTCAGAAGAAATCAGTTAGATTCTTTATGTTCCAAACTTTCCAACTCAAAGAGTCATATACCGAAAGATGGAGAATTTTATCAGCTTTTTAAAAATGAAAACCCCATCTTTCTACCTAACTTAGATCTTGAGTTAGACTAATTTTTGTGTTGGTGCAGTGAAGATTCCTTGCCATTTTCAGAAGAAATCAGTAAGATTCCTTATGTTCCAAATTTTCCAACTCATTGAGTCACATACCAAAAGATGGAGAATTTTATCAGCTTTTTAAAAATGTAAACCTCATCTTTCTATCTAACTTAGATCTTGAGTTATACTAATCTTTGTGTTGGTGCAGTGAAAATTTTTTGCCATTTTCCGAAGAAATCAGTAAGATTCCTTATGTTCCAACCTTTCCAACTCAAAGAGTCATATACCAAAAGATGAAGAATTTTATCAGATTTTTAAAAATGAAAACCCCATCTTTCTACCTAACTTAGATCTTGAGTTAGACTAATTTTTGTGTTGGTGCAGTCTTGCCATTTTCAGAAAAAATCAGTTAGATTCCTTATGTTCCAAATTTTCCAACTCAATGAGTCATATACCAAAAGATGGAGAATTTTAACAGATTTTCAAAAATGTAAGCCTCATCTTTCTATCTAACTTAGATCTTGAGTTATACTAATTTTTGTGTTTGTGCAGTGAAGATTTCTTGCCATTTTCAGAAGAAATCAGTTAGATTCCTTATGTTCCAAACTTTCCAACTCAAAGAGTCATTAACCGAAAGATGGAGAATTTTATCAGCTTTTTAAAAATGAAAACCCCATCTTTCTACCTAACTTAGATCTTGAGTTAGACTAATTTTTGTGTTGGTGCAGTCTTGCCATTTTCAGAAGAAATCAGTTAGATTCCTTATGTTCCAAACTTTCCAACTCAATGAGTCATATACCAAAAGATGGAGAATTTTATCAGCTTTTTAAAAATGTAAACCTTATCTTTCTATCTAACTTAGATCTTGAGTTATACTAATTTTTGTGTTGGTGCAATAAAGATTTCTTGCCATTTTCAGAAGAAATCAGTAAGATTCCTTATGTTCCAACCTTTCCAACTCAAAGAGTCATATACCAAAAGATAAAGAATTTTATCAGCTTTTTAAAAATGAAAACCCCATCTTTCTACCTAACTTAGATCTTGAGTTAGACTAATTTTTGTGTTGGTGCAGTCTTGCCATTTTCAGAAGAAATCAGTTAGATTCCTTATGTTCCAACTTTTCCAACTCAATGAGTCATATACCAAAAGATGGAGAATTTTAACAGATTTTCAAAAATGTAAGCCTCATCTTTCTATCTTACTTAGATCTTGAGTTATACTAATTTTTGTGTTGGTGCAGTAAAGATTTCTTGCCATTTTCCGAAGAAATCAGTAAGATTCCTTATGTTCCAAACTTTCCAACTCAATGAGTCATATACCAAAAGATGGAGAATTTTATCAGCTTTTTAAAAATGTAAACCTCATCTTTCTATCTAACTTAGATCTTGAGTTATACTAATTCTTGTGTTTGTGCAGTGGAGATTTCTTGCCATTTTCAGAAGAAATCAGTTAGATTCCTCATGTTCCAAACTTCCCAACTCAATGAGTCATATACCAAAAGATGGAAAATTTTATCAGCTTTTTAAAAATGTAAACCTCATCTTTCTATCTAACTTAAATCTTGAGTTATACTAATTTTTGTGTTGGTGCAGTCTTGCCATTTTCAGAAGAAATCAGTTAGATTCCTTATGTTCCAAACTTTCCAACTCAATGAGTCATATACCAAAAGATGGAGAATTTTATTAGCTTTTTAAAAATGTCAACCTAATCTTTCTATCTAACTTAGATCTTGAGTTATACTAATTTTTGTGTTTGTGCAGTCTTGCCATTTTCAGAAGAAATCAGTTAGATTCCTTATGTTCCAAACTTTCCAACTCAATGAGTCATATACCAAAAGATGGAGAATTTTATCAGCTTTTTAAAAATGGAAGCTTCATTTTTCTACCTAACTTAGATCTTGAGTTATACTAATTCTTGTGTTTGTGCAGTGGAGATTTCTTGCCATTTTCAGAAGAAATCAGTTAGATTCCTCATGTTCCAAACTTTCCAACTCAATGAGTCATATACCAAAAGATGGAAAATTTTATCAGCTTTTTAAAAATGGAAGCCTCATCTTTCTACCTAACTTAGATCTTGAGTTATACTAATTTTTGTGTTGGTGCAGTCTTGCCATTTTCAGAAGAAATCAGTTAGATTCCTTATGTTCCAAACTTTCCAACTCAAAGAGTCATATACCAAAAGATGGAGAATTTTATCAGCTTTTTAAAAATGTAAACCTCATCTTTCTACCTAACTTAGATCTTGAGTTATACTAATCTTTGTGTTGGTGCAGTGAAGATTTCTTGCCATTTTCCGAAGATATCAGTAAGATTCCTTATGTTCCAAACTTTCCAACTCAATGAGTCATATACCAAAAGATGGAAAATTTTATCAGCTTTTTAAAAATGAAAACCCCATCTTTCTATCTAACTTAGATCTTGAGTTATACTAATTTTTGTGTTGGTGCAGTGAAAATTTCTTGCCATTTTCAGAAGAAATCAATTAGATTCCTTATGTTCCAAACTTTCCAACTCAATGAGTCATATACCAAAAAATGGAGAATTTTATCAGCTTTTTAAAAATGTAAACCTCATCTTTCTATCTAACTTAGATCTTGAGTTATACTAATTTTTGTGTTTGTGCAGTGAAGATTTCTTGCCATTTTCAGAAGAAATCAGTAAGATTCCTCATGTTCCAAACTTTCCAACTCAAAGAGTCATATACCAAAAGATGGAGAATTTTAACAGCTTTTCAAAAATGTAAGCCTCATCTTTCTATCTAACTTAGAACTTGAGTTATACTAATTTTTGTGTTTGTGCAGTGGAGATTTCTTGCCATTTTTAGAAGAAATCAGTTAGATTCCTCATGTTCCAAACTTTCCAACTCAATGAGTCATATACCAAAAGATGGAAAATTTTATCAGCTTTTTAAAAATGGAAGCCTCATCTTTCTACCTAACTTAGATCTTGAGTTATACTAATTTTTGTGTTGGTGCAGTCTTGCCATTTTCAGAAGAAATCAGTTAGATTCCTTATGTTTCAAACTTTCCAACTCAATGAGTCATATACCAAAAGATGGAAAATTTTATCAGCTTTTTAAAAATGAAAACCCCATCTTTCTATCTAACTTAGATCTTGAGTTATACTAATTTTTGTGTTGGTGCAGTGAAGATTTCTTGCCATTTTCAGAAGAAATCAATTAGATTCCTTATGTTCCAAACTTTCCAACTCAATGAGTCATATACCAAAAAATGGAGAATTTTATCAGCTTTTTAAAAATGTAAACCTCATCTTTCTATCTAACTTAGATCTTGAGTTATACTAATTTTTGTGTTTGTGCAGTGAAGATTTCTTGCCATTTTCAGAAGAAATCAGTAAGATTCCTCATGTTCCAAACTTTCCAACTCAAAGAGTCATATACCAAAAGATGGAGAATTTTAACAGCTTTTCAAAAATGTAAGCCTCATCTTTCTATCTAACTTAGAACTTGAGTTATACTAATTTTTGTGTTTGTGCAGTGAAGATTCCTTGCCATTTTCAGAAGAAATCAGTAAGATTCCTTATGTTCCAAACTTTCCAACTCAATGAGTCACATACCAAAAGATGGAGAATTTTATCAGCTTTTTAAAAATGTAAACCTCATCTTTCTGTCTAACTTAGATCTTGAGTTATACTAATCTTTGTGTTGGTGCAGTGAAAATTTCTTGCCATTTTCCGAAGAAATCAGTAAGATTCCTTATGTTCCAACCTTTCCAACTCAAAGAGTCATATACCAAAAGATGAAGAATTTCATCAGCTTTTTAAAAATGTAAACCCTATCTTTCTACCTAACTTAGATCTTGAGTTAGACTAATTTTTGTGTTGGTGCAGTCTTGCCATTTTCAGAAGAAATCAGTTAGATTCCTTATGTTCCAAATTTTCCAACTCAATGAGTCATATACCAAAAGATGGAGAATTTTAACAGATTTTCAAAAATGTAAGCCTCATCTTTCTATCTTACTTAGATCTTGAGTTATACTAATTTTTGTGTTGGTGCAGTAAAGATTTCTTGCCATTTTTCGAAGAAATCAGTAAGATTCCTTATGTTCCAAACTTTCCAACTCAATGAGTCATATACCAAAAGATGGAGAATTTTATCAGCTTTTTAAAAATGTAAACCTCATCTTTCTATCTAACTTAGATCTTGAGTTATACTAATTCTTGTGTTTGTGCAGTGGAGATTTCTTGCCATTTTCAGAAGAAATCAGTTAGATTCCTCATGTTCCAAACTTTCCAACTCAATGAGTCATATACCAAAAGATGGAGAATTTTATCAGCTTTTTAAAAATGTAAACCTCATTTTTCTATCTAACTTAAATCTTGAGTTATACTAATTTTTGTGTTGGTGCAGTCTTGCCATTTTCAGAAGAAATCAGTTAGATTCCTTATGTTCCAAACTTTCCAACTCAATGAGTCATATACCAAAAGATGGAGAATTTTATCAGCTTTTTAAAAATGTAAACCTCATCTTTCTACCTAACTTAGATCTTGAGTTATACTAATCTTTGTGTTGGTGCAGTGAAGATTTCTTGCCATTTTCCGAAGATATCAGTTAGATTCCTTATGTTCCAAACTTTCCAACTCAATGAGTCATATACCAAAAGATGGAGAATTTTATCAGCTTTTTAAAAATGTAAACCTCATCTTTCTACCTAACTTAGATCTTGAGTTATACTAATCTATGTGTTGGTGCAGTGAAGATTTCTTGCCATTTTCCGAAGAAATCAGTTAGATTCCTTATGTTCCAAACTTTCCAACTCAATGAGTCATATACCAAAAGATGGAGAATTTTATCAGCTTTTTAAAAATGTAAACCTCATCTTTCTATCTAACTTAGATCTTGAGTTATACTAATTTTTGTGTTTGTGCAGTGAAGATTTCTTGCCATTTTCAGAAAAAATCAGTAAGATTCCTCATGTTCCAAACTTTCCAACTCAAAGAGTCATATACCAATAGATGGAGAATTTTAACAGCTTTTCAAAAATGTAAGCCTCATCTTTCTATCTAACTTAGAACTTGAGTTATACTAATTTTTGTGTTTGTGCAGTGGAGATTTCTTGCCATTTTCAGAAGAAATCAGTTAGATTCCTCATGTTCCAAACTTTCCAACTCAATGAGTCATATACCAAAAGATGGAAAATTTTATCAGCTTTTTAAAAATGGAAGCCTCATCTTTCTACCTAACTTAGATCTTGAGTTATACTAATTTTTGTGTTGGTGCAGTCTTGCCATTTTCAGAAGAAATCAGTTAGATTCCTTATGTTCCAAACTTTCCAACTCAATGAGTCATATACCAAAAGATGGAAAATTTTATCAGCTTTTTAAAAATGAAAACCCCATCTTTCTATCTAACTTAGATCTTGAGTTATACTAATTTTTGTGTTGGTGCAGTGAAGATTTCTTGCCATTTTCAGAAGAAATCAATTAGATTCCTTATGTTCCAAACTTTCCAACTCAATGAGTCATATACCAAAAAATGGAGAATTTTATCAGCTTTTTAAAAATGTAAACCTCATCTTTCTATCTAACTTAGATCTTGAGTTATACTAATTTTTGTGTTTGTGCAGTGAAGATTTCTTGCCATTTTCAGAAGAAATCAGTAAGATTCCTCATGTTCCAAACTTTCCAACTCAAAGAGTCATATACCAAAAGATGGAGAATTTTAACAGCTTTTCAAAAATGTAAGCCTCATCTTTCTATCTAACTTAGAACTTGAGTTATACTAATTTTTGTGTTTGTGCAGTGAAGATTCCTTGCCATTTTCAGAAGAAATCAGTAAGATTCCTTATGTTCCACACTTTCCAACTCAATGAGTCACATACCAAAAGATGGAGAATTTTATCAGCTTTTTAAAAATGTAAACCTCATCTTTCTGTCTAACTTAGATCTTGAGTTATACTAATCTTTGTGTTGGTGCAGTGAAAATTTCTTGCCATTTTCCGAAGAAATCAGTAAGATTCCTTATGTTCCAACCTTTCCAACTCAAAGAGTCATATACCAAAAGATGAAGAATTTCATCAGCTTTTTAAAAATGTAAACCCTATCTTTCTACCTAACTTAGATCTTGAGTTAGACTAATTTTTGTGTTGGTGCAGTCTTGCCATTTTCAGAAGAAATCAGTTAGATTCCTTATGTTCCAAATTTTCCAACTCAATGAGTCATATACCAAAAGATGGAGAATTTCAACAGATTTTCAAAAATGTAAGCCTCATCTTTCTATCTTACTTAGATCTTGAGTTATACTAATTTTTGTGTTGGTGCAGTAAAGATTTCTTGCCATTTTTCGAAGAAATCAGTAAGATTCCTTATGTTCCAAACTTTCCAACTCAATGAGTCATATACCAAAAGATGGAGAATTTTATCAGCTTTTTAAAAATGTAAACCTCATCTTTCTATCTAACTTAGATCTTGAGTTATACTAATTTTTGTGTTTGTGCAGTGAAGATTCCTTGCCATTTTCAGAAGAAATCAGTAAGATTCCTTATGTTCCAAACTTTCCAACTCAATGAGTCACATACCAAAAGATGGAGAATTTTATCAGCTTTTTAAAAATGTAAACCTCATCTTTCTGTCTAACTTAGATCTTGAGTTATACTAATCTTTGTGTTGGTGCAGTGAAAATTTCTTGCCATTTTCCGAAGAAATCAGTAAGATTCCTTATGTTCCAACTTTTCCAACTCAAAGAGTCATATACCAAAAGATGAAGAATTTCATCAGCTTTTTAAAAATGTAAACCCTATCTTTCTACCTAACTTAGATCTTGAGTTAGACTAATTTTTGTGTTGGTGCAGTCTTGCCATTTTCAGAAGAAATCAGTTAGATTCCTTATGTTCCAAATTTTCCAACTCAATGAGTCATATACCAAAAGATGGAGAATTTTAACAGATTTTCAAAAATGTAAGCCTCATCTTTCTATCTTACTTAGATCTTGAGTTATACTAATTTTTGTGTTGGTGCAGTAAAGATTTCTTGCCATTTTTCGAAGAAATCAGTAAGATTCCTTATGTTCCAAACTTTCCAACTCAATGAGTCATATACCAAAAGATGGAGAATTTTATCAGCTTTTTAAAAATGTAAACCTCATCTTTCTATCTAACTTAAATCTTGAGTTATACTAATTTTTGTGTTGGTGCAGTCTTGCCATTTTCAGAAGAAATCAGTTAGATTCCTTATGTTCCAAACTTTCCAACTCAATGAGTCATATACCAAAAGATGGAGAATTTTATCAGCTTTTTAAAAATGTAAACCTCATCTTTCTACCTAACTTAGATCTTGAGTTATACTAATCTTTGTGTTGGTGCAGTGAAGATTTCTTGCCATTTTCCGAAGATATCAGTTAGATTCCTTATGTTCCAAACTTTCCAACTCAATGAGTCATATACCAAAAGATGGAGAATTTTATCAGCTTTTTAAAAATGTAAACCTCATCTTTCTACCTAACTTAGATCTTGAGTTATACTAATCTTTGTGTTGGTGCAGTGAAGATTTCTTGCCATTTTCCGAAGATATCAGTTAGATTCCTTATGTTCCAAACTTTCCAACTCAATGAGTCATATACCAAAAGATGGAGAATTTTATCAGCTTTTTAAAAATGTAAACCTCATCTTTCTACCTAACTTAGATCTTGAGTTATACTAATCTTTGTGTTGGTGCAGTGAAGATTTCTTGCCATTTTCCGAAGAAATCAGTTAGATTCCTTATGTTCCAAACTTTCCAACTTAATGAGTCATATACCAAAAGATGGAGAATTTTATCAGCTTTTTAAAAATGTAAACCTCATCTTTCTATCTAACTTAGATCTTGAGTTATACTAATTTTTGTGTTTGTGCAGTGAAGATTTCTTGCCATTTTCAGAAGAAATCAGTAAGATTCCTCATGTTCCAAACTTTCCAACTCAAAGAGTCATATACCAAAAGATGGAGAATTTTAACAGCTTTTTAGAAATGTAAACCTCATCTTTCTATCTAACTTAGATCTTGAGTTATACTAATCTTTGTGTTGGTGCAGTGAAAATTTCTTGCCATTTTCCGAAGAAATCAGTAAGATTCCTTATGTTCCAACCTTTCCAACTCAAAGAGTCATATACCAAAAGATGAAGAATTTTATCAGCTTTTTAAAAATGAAAACCCCATCTTTCTACCTAACTTAGATCTTGAGTTAGACTAATTTTTGTGTTGGTGCAGTCTTGCCATTTTCAGAAGAAATCAGTTAGATTCCTTATGTTCCAAATTTTCCAACTCAATAAGTCATATACCAAAAGATGGAGAATTTTAACAGATTTTCAAAAAAGTAAGCCTCATCTTTCTATATTACTTAGATCTTGAGTTATACTAATTTTTGTGTTGGTGCAGTAAGGATTTCTTGCCATTTTCCGAAGAAATCAGTAAGATTCCTTATGTTCCAAACTTTCCAACTCAATGAGTCATATACCAAAAGATGGAGAATTTTATCAGCTTTTTAAAAATGTAAACCTCATCTTTCTATCTAACTTAGATCTTGAGCTATACTAATTCTTGTGTTTGTGCAGTGGAGATTTCTTGCCATTTTCAGAAGAAATCAGTTAGATTCCTCATGTTCCAAACTTTCCAACTCAATGAGTCACATACCAAAAGATGGAGAATTTTATCAGCTTTTTAAAAATGTAAACCTCATCTTTCTATCTAACTTAAATCTTGAGTTATACCAATTTTTGTGTTGGTGCAGTAAAGATTTCTTGCCATTTTCCGAAGAAATCAGTAAGATTCCTTATGTTCCAAACTTTCCAACTCAATGAGTCATATACCAAAAGATGGAGAATTTTATCAGCTTTTTAAAAATGTAAACCTCATCTTTCTATCTAACTTAGATCTTGAGTTAGACTAATTTTTGTGTTGGTGAAGTCTTGCCATTTTCAGAAGAAATCAGTTAGATTCCTTATGTTCCAAATTTTCCAACTCAATGAGTCATATACCAAAAAATGGAGAATTTTAACAGATTTTCAAAAATGTAAGCCTCATCTTTCTATCTAACTTAGATCTTGAGTTATACTAATTTTTGTGTTTGTGCATTGAAGATTTCTTGCCATTTTCAGAAGAAATCAGTTAGATTCCTTATGTTCCAAACTTTCCAACTCAAAGAGTCATATACCGAAAGATGGAGAATTTTATCAGCTTTTTAAAAATAAAAACCCCATCTTTTTATCTAACTTAGATCTTGAGTTATACTAATTTTTGTGTTGGTGCAGTGAAGATTTCTTGCCATTTTCAGAAGAAATCAGTTAGATTCCTTATGTTCCAAACTTTCCAACTCAATGAGTCATATACCAAAAAATGGAGAATTTTATCAGCTTTTTAAAAGTGTAAACCTCATCTTTCTATCTAACTTAGATCTTGAGTTATACTAATTTTTGTGTTTGTGCAGTGAAGATTTCTTGCCATTTTCAGAAGAAATCAGTAAGATTCCTCATGTTCCAAACTTTCCAACTCAAAGAGTCATATACCAAAAGATGGAGAATTTTAACAGCTTTTCAAAAATGTAAGCCTCATCTTTCTATCTAACTTAGAACTTGAGTTATACTAATTTTTGTGTTTGTGCAGTGAAGATTCCTTGCCATTTTCAGAAGAAATCAGTAAGATTCCTTATGTTCCAAACTTTCCAACTCAATGAGTCACATACCAAAAGATGGAGAATTTTATCAGCTTTTTAAAAATGTAAACCTCATCTTTCTATCTAACTTAAATCTTGAGTTATACTAATTATTGTGTTGGTGCAGTCTTGCCATTTTCAGAAGAAATCAGTTAGATTCCTTATGTTCCAAACTTTCCAACTCAATGAGTCATATACCAAAAGATGGAGAATTTTATCAGCTTTTTAAAAATGTAAACCTCATCTTTCTACCTAACTTAGATCTTGAGTTATACTAATCTTTGTGTTGGTGCAGTGAAGATTTCTTGCCATTTTCCGAAGATATCAGTAAGATTCCTTATGTTCCAAACTTTCCAACTCAATGAGTCATATACCAAAAGATGGAGAATTTTATCAGCTTTTTAAAAATGTAAACCTCATCTTTCTACCTAACTTAGATCTTGAGTTATACTAATCTTTGTGTTGGTGCAGTGAAGATTTCTTGCCATTTTCCGAAGAAATCAGTTAGATTCCTTATGTTCCAAACTTTCCAACTCAATGAGTCATATACCAAAAAATGGAGAATTTTATCAGCTTTTTAAAAATGTAAACCTCATCTTTCTATCTAACTTAGATCTTGAGTTATACTAATTTTTGTGTTTGTGCAGTGAAGATTTCTCGCCATTTTCAGAAGAAATCAGTAAGATTCCTCATGTTCCAAACTTTCCAACTCAAAGAGTCATATACCAAAAGATGGAGAATTTTAACAGCTTTTTAAAAATGTAAGCCTCATCTTTCTATCTAACTTAGAACTTGAGTTATACTAATTTTTGTGTTTGTGCAGTGAAGATTCCTTGCCATTTTCAGAAGAAATCAGTAAGATTCCTTATGTTCCAAACTTTCCAACTCAATGAGTCATATACCAAAAGATGGAGAATTTTAACAGCTTTTCAAAAATGTAAGCCTCATCTTTCTATCTAACTTAGATCTTGAGTTATACTAATTTTTGTGTTTGTGCATTGAAGATTTCTTGCCATTTTCAGAAGAAATCAGTTAGATTCCTTATGTTCCAAACTTTCCAACTCAAAGAGTCATATACCGAAAGATGGAGAATTTTATCAGCTTTTTAAAAATGAAAACCCCATCTTTTTATCTAACTTAGATCTTGAGTTATACTAATTTTTGTGTTGGTGCAGTAAAGATTTCTTGCCATTTTCAGAAGAAATCAGTTAGATTCCTTATGTTCCAAACTTTCCAACTCAATGAGTCATATACCAAAAAATGGAGAATTTTATCAGCTTTTTAAAAGTGTAAACCTCATCTTTCTATCTAACTTAGATCTTGAGTTATACTAATTTTTGTGTTTGTGCAGTGAAGATTTCTTGCCATTTTCAGAAGAAATCAGTAAGATTCCTCATGTTCCAAACTTTCCAACTCAAAGAGTCATATACCAAAAGATGGAGAATTTTAACAGCTTTTCAAAAATGTAAGCCTCATCTTTCTATCTAACTTAGAACTTGAGTTATACTAATTTTTGTGTTTGTGCAGTGAAGATTCCTTGCCATTTTCAGAAGAAATCAGTAAGATTCCTTATGTTCCAAACTTTCCAACTCAATGAGTCACATACCAAAAGATGGAGAATTTTATCAGCTTTTTAAAAATGTAAACCTCATCTTTCTATCTAACTTAAATCTTGAGTTATACTAATTTTTGTGTTGGTGCAGTCTTGCCATTTTCAGAAGAAATCAGTTAGATTCCTTATGTTCCAAACTTTCCAACTCAATGAGTTATATACCAAAAGATGGAAAATTTTATCAGCTTTTTAAAAATGTAAACCTGATCTTTCTACCTAACTTAGATCTTGAGTTATACTAATCTTTGTGTTGGTGCAGTGAAGATTTCTTGCCATTTTCCGAAGATATCAGTAAGATTCCTTATGTTCCAAACTTTCCAACTCAATGAGTCATATACCAAAAGATGGAGAATTTTATCAGCTTTTTAAAAATGTAAACCTCATCTTTCTACCTAACTTATATCTTGAGTTATACTAATCTTTGTGTTGGTGCAGTGAAGATTTCTTGCCATTTTCCGAAGAAATCAGTTAGATTCCTTATGTTCCAAACTTTCCAACTCAATGAGTCATATACCAAAAAATGGAGAATTTTATCAGCTTTTTAAAAATGTAAACCTCATCTTTCTATCTAACTTAGATCTTGAGTTATACTAATTTTTGTGTTTGTGCAGTGAAGATTTCTCGCCATTTTCAGAAGAAATCAGTAAGATTCCTCATGTTCCAAACTTTCCAACTCAAAGAGTCATATACCAAAAGATGGAGAATTTTAACAGCTTTTTAAAAATGTAAGCCTCATCTTTCTATCTAACTTAGAACTTGAGTTATACCAATTTTTGTGTTGGTGCAGTAAAGATTTCTTGCCATTTTCCGAAGAAATCAGTAAGATTCCTTATGTTCTAAACTTTCCAACTCAATGAGTCATATACCAAAAGATGGAGAATTTTATCAGCTTTTTAAAAATGTAAACCTCATCTTTCTATCTAACTTAGATCTTGAGTTAGACTAATTTTTGTGTTGGTGAAGTCTTGCCATTTTCAGAAGAAATCAGTTAGATTCCTTATGTTCCAAATTTTCCAACTCAATGAGTCATATACCAAAAAATGGAGAATTTTAACAGATTTTCAAAAATGTAAGCCTCATCTTTCTATCTAACTTAGATCTTGAGTTATACTAATTTTTGTGTTTGTGCATTGAAGATTTCTTGCCATTTTCAGAAGAAATCAGTTAGATTCCTTATGTTCCAAACTTTCCAACTCAAAGAGTCATATACCGAAAGATGGAGAATTTTATCAGCTTTTTAAAAATGAAAACCCCATCTTTTTATCTAACTTAGATCTTGAGTTATACTAATTTTTGTGTTGGTGCAGTAAAGATTTCTTGCCATTTTCAGAAGAAATCAGTTAGATTCCTTATGTTCCAAACTTTCCAACTCAATGAGTCATATACCAAAAAATGGAGAATTTTATCAGCTTTTTAAAAGTGTAAACCTCATCTTTCTATCTAACTTAGATCTTGAGTTATACTAATTTTTGTGTTTGTGCAGTGAAGATTTCTTGCCATTTTCAGAAGAAATCAGTAAGATTCCTCATGTTCCAAACTTTCCAACTCAAAGAGTCATATACCAAAAGATGGAGAATTTTAACAGCTTTTCAAAAATGTAAGCCTCATCTTTCTATCTAACTTAGAACTTGAGTTATACTAATTTTTGTGTTTGTGCAGTGAAGATTCCTTGCCATTTTCAGAAGAAATCAGTAAGATTCCTTATGTTCCAAACTTTCCAACTCAATGAGTCACATACCAAAAGATGGAGAATTTTATCAGCTTTTTAAAAATGTAAACCTCATCTTTCTATCTAACTTAAATCTTGAGTTATACTAATTTTTGTGTTGGTGCAGTCTTGCCATTTTCAGAAGAAATCAGTTAGATTCCTTATGTTCCAAACTTTCCAACTCAATGAGTCATATACCAAAAGATGGAGAATTTTAACAGATTTTCAAAAATGTAAGCCTCATCTTTCTATCTAACTTAGATCTTGAGTTATACTAATTTTTGTGTTTGTGCAGTGAAGATTTCTTGCCATTTTCAGAAGAAATCAGTTAGATTCTTTATGTTCCAAACTTTCCAACTTAAAGAGTCATATACCGAAAGATGGAGAATTTTATCAGCTTTTTAAAAATGAAAACCCCATCTTTCTACCTAACTTAGATCTTGAGTTAGACTAATTTTTGTGTTGGTGCAGTCTTGCCATTTTCAGAAGAAATCAGTTAGATTCCTTATGTTCCAAATTTTCCAACTCAATGAGTCATATACCAAAAGATGGAGAATTTTAACAGATTTTCAAAAATGTAAGCCTCATCTTTCTATCTTACTTAGATCTTGAGTTATACTAATTTTTGTGTTGGTGCAGTAAAGATTTCTTGCCATTTTCCGAAGAAATCAGTTAGATTCCTCATGTTCCAAACTTTCCAACTTAATGAGTCATACACCAAGAGATGGAAAATTTTATCAGCTTTTTAAAAATGGAAGCCTCATCTTTCTACCTAACTTAGATCTTGAGTTATACTAATTTTTGTGTTGGTGCAGTCTTGCCATTTTCAGAAGAAATCAGTTGGATTCCTTATGTTCCAAACTTTCCAACTCAATGAGTCATATACCAAAAGATGGAGAATTTTATCAGCTTTTTAAAAATGTAAACCTCATCTTTCTATCTAACTTAGATCTTGAGTTATACTAATTCTTGTGTTTGTGCAGTGGAGATTTCTTGCCATTTTCAGAAGAAATCAGTTAGATTCCTCATGTTCCAAACTTCCCAACTCAATGAGTCATATACCAAAAGATGGAAAATTTTATCAGCTTTTTAAAAATGTAAACCTCATCTTTCTACCTAACTTAGATCTTGAGTTAGACTAATTTTTGTGTTGGTGCAGTCTTGCTATTTTCAGAAGAAATCAGTTAGATTCCTTATGTTCCAAACTTTCCAACTCAATGAGTCATATACCAAAAAATGGAGAATTTTATCAGCTTTTTAAAAATGTAAACCTCATCTTTCTATCTAACTTAGATCTTGAGTTATACTAGTTTTTGTGTTTGTGCAGTGAAGATTTCTTGCCATTTTCAGAAGAAATCAGTAAGATTCCTCATGTTCCAAACTTTCCAACTCAAAGAGTCATATACCAAAAGATGGAGAATTTTAACAGCTTTTTAAAAATGTAAGCCTCATCTTTCTATCTAACTTAGATCTTGAGTTATACTAATTTTTGTGTTTGTGCAGTGAAGATTTCTTGCCATTTTCAGAAGAAATCAGTTAGATTCTTTATGTTCCAAACTTTCCAACTTAAAGAGTCATATACCGAAAGATGGAGAATTTTATCAGCTTTTTAAAAATGAAAACCCCATCTTTCTACCTAACTTAGATCTTGAGTTAGACTAATTTTTGTGTTGGTGCAGTCTTGCCATTTTCAGAAGAAATCAGTTAGATTCCTTATGTTCCAAATTTTCCAACTCAATGAGTCATATACCAAAAGATGGAGAATTTTAACAGATTTTCAAAAATGTAAGCCTCATCTTTCTATCTTACTTAGATCTTGAGTTATACTAATTTTTGTGTTGGTGCAGTAAAGATTTCTTGCCATTTTCCGAAGAAATCAGTAAGATTCCTTATGTTCCAAATTTTCCAACTCATTGAGTCACATACCAAAAGATGGAGAATTTTATCAGCTTTTTAAAAATGTAAACCTCATCTTTCTATCTAACTTAGATCTTGAGTTATACTAATCTTTGTGTTTGTGCAATGAAGATTTCTTGCCATTTTCAGAAGAAATCAGTTAGATTCTTTATGTCCCAAACTTTCCAACTTAAAGAGTCATATACCGAAAGATGGAGAATTTTATCAGCTTTTTAAAAATGAAAACCCCATCTTTCTACCTAACTTAGATCTTGAGTTAGACTAATTTTTGTGTTGGTGCAGTCTTGCCATTTTCAGAAGAAATCAGTTAGATTCCTTATGTTCCAAATTTTCCAACTCAATGAGTCATATATTAAAAGATGGAGAATTTTAACAGATTTTCAAAAATGTAAGCCTCATCTTTCTATCTTACTTAGATCTTGAGTTATACTAATTTTTGTGTTGGTGCAGTAAAGATTTCTTGCCATTTTCCGAAGAAATCAGTAAGATTCCTTATGTTCCAAATTTTCCAACTCATTGAGTCACATACCAAAAGATGAAGAATTTTATCAGCTTTTTAAAAATGTAAACCTCATCTTTCTATCTAACTTAGATCTTGAGTTATACTAATCTTTGTGTTGGTGCAGTGAAAATTTTTTGCCATTTTCCGAAGAAATCAGTAAGATTCCTTATTTTCCAACCTTTCCAACTCAAAGAGTCATATACCAAAAGATGAAGAATTTTATCAGATTTTTAAAAATGAAAACCCCATCTTTCTACCTAACTTAGATCTTGAGTTAGACTAATTTTTGTGTTGGTGCAGTCTTGCCAATTTCAGAAGAAATCAGTTAGATTCCTTATGTTCCAAATTTTCCAACTCAATGAGTCATATACCAAAAGATGGAGAATTTTAACAGATTTTCAAAAATGTAAGCCTCATCTTTCTATCTAACTTAGATCTTGAGTTATACTAATTTTTGTGTTTGTGCAGTGAAGATTTCTTGCCATTTTCAGAAGAAATCAGTTAGATTCCTTATGTTCCAAACTTTCCAACTCAAAGTGTCATATACCGAAAGATGGAGAATTTTATCAGCTTTTTAAAAATGAAAACCCCATCTTTCTACCTAACTTAGATCTTGAGTTAGACTAATTTTTGTGTTGGTGCAGTCTTGCCATTTTCAGAAGAAATCAGTTAGATTCCTTATGTTCCAAACTTTCCAACTCAATGAGTCATATACCAAAAGATGGAGAATTTTATCAGCTTTTTAAAAATGTAAACCTCATCTTTCTATCTAACTTAGATCTTGAGTTATACTAATTTTTGTGTTGGTGCAATAAAGATTTCTTGCCATTTTCAGAAGAAATCAGTTAGATTCCTTATGTTCCAAACTTTCCAACTCAAAGAGTCATATACCGAAAGATGGAGAATTTTATCAGCTTCTTAAAAATGAAAACCCCATCTTTCTACCTAACTTAGATCTTGAGTTAGACTAATTTTTGTGTTTGTGCAGTGAAGATTTCTTGCCATTTTCAGAAGAAATCAGTAAGATTCCTTATGTTCCAAACTCTCCAACTCAAAGAGTCATATACCAAAAGATGGAGAATTTTATCAGCTTTTTAAAAATGGAAACCCCATCTTTCTACCTAACTTAGATCTTGAGTTAGACTAATTTTTGTGTTGGTGCAGTCTTGCCATTTTCAGAAGAAATCAGTTAGATTCCTTATGTTCCAAACTTTCCAACTCAATGAGTCATATACCAAAAAATGGAGAATTTTATCAGCTTTTTAAAAATGTAAACCTCATCTTTCTATCTAACTTAGATCTTGAGTTATACTAGTTTTTGTGTTTGTGCAGTGAAGATTTCTTGCCATTTTCAGAAGAAATCAGTAAGATTCCTCATGTTCCAAATTTTCCAACTCAAAGAGTCATATACCAAAAGATGGAGAATTTTAACAGCTTTTTAAAAATGTAAGCCTCATCTTTCTATCTAACTTAGATCTTGAGTTATACTAATTTTTGTGTTTGTGCAGTGAAGATTTCTTGCCATTTTCAGAAGAAATCAGTTAGATTCTTTATGTTTCAAACTTTCCAACTTAAAGAGTCATATACCGAAAGATGGAGAATTTTATCAGCTTTTTAAAAATGAAAACCCCATCTTTCTACCTAACTTAGATCTTGAGTTAGACTAATTTTTGTGTTGGTGCAGTCTTGCCATTTTCAGAAGAAATCAGTTAGATTCCTTATGTTCCAAACTTTCCAACTCAATGAGTCATATACCAAAAGATGGAGAATTTTATCAGCTTTTTAAAAATGTAAACCTTATCTTTCTATCTAACTTAGATCTTGAGTTATACTAATTTTTGTGTTGGTGCAATAAAGATTTCTTGCCATTTTCAGAAGAAATCAGTAAGATTCCTTATGTTCCAACCTTTCCAACTCAAAGAGTCATATACCAAAAGATGAAGAATTTTATCAGCTTTTTAAAAATGAAAACCCCATCTTTCTACCTAACTTAGATCTTGAGTTAGACTAATTTTTGTGTTGGTGCAGTCTTGCCATTTTCAGAAGAAATCAGTTAGATTTTTTATGTTCCAAATTTTCCAACTCAATGAGTCATATACCAAAAGATGGAGAATTTTAACAGATTTTCAAAAATGTAAGCCTCATCTTTCTATCTTACTTAGATCTTGAGTTATACTAATTTTTGTGTTGGTGCAATAAAGATTTCTTGCCATTTTCAGAAGAAATCAGTTAGATTCCTTATGTTCCAAATTTTCCAACTCAAAGAGTCATATACCGAAAGATGGAGAATTTTATCAGCTTCTCAAAAATGAAAACCCCATCTTTCTACCTAACTTAGATCTTGAGTTAGACTAATTTTTGTGTTTATGCAGTGAAGATTTCTTGCCATTTTCAGAAGAAATCAGTAAGATTCCTTATGTTCCAAACTTTCCAACTCAAAGAGTCATATACCAAAAGATGGAGAATTTTATCAGCTTTTTAAAAATGTAAACTTCATCTTTCTATCTAACTTAGATCTTGAGTTATACTAATTTTTGTGTTTGTGCAGTGAAGATTTCTTGCCATTTTCAGAAGAAATCAGTAAGATTCCTCATGTTTTAAACTTTCCAACTCAACGAGTGATATACCAAAAGATGGAGAATTTTATCGGCTTTTTAAAAATGAAAACCCCATCTTTCTACCTAACTTAGATCTTGAGTTAAACTAATTTTTGTGTTGGTGCAGTCTTGCCATTTTCAGAAGAAATCAGTTAGATTCCTTATGTTCCAAACTTTCCAACTCAATGAGTCATATACCAAAAAATGGAGAATTTTATCAGCTTTTTAAAAATGTAAACCTCATCTTTCTATCTAACTTAGATCTTGAGTTATACTAATTTTTGTGTTGGTGCAATAAAGATTTCTTGCCATTTTCAGAAGAAATCAGTTAGATTCCTTATGTTCCAAACTTTCCAACTCAAAGAGTCATATACCGAAAGATGGAGAATTTTATCAGCTTCTTAAAAATGAAAACCCCATCTTTCTACCTAACTTAGAACTTGAGTTATACTAATTTTTGTGTTTGTGCAGTGAAGATTCCTTGCCATTTTCAGAAGAAATCAGTAAGATTCCTTATGTTCCAAACTTTCCAACTCAATGAGTCACATACCAAAAATGGAGAATTTTATCAGCTTTTTAAAAATAAAAACCCCATCTTTCTACCTAACTTAGATCTTGAGTTAGACTAATTTTTGTGTTGGTGCAGTCTTGCCATTTTCAGAAGAAATCAGTTAGATTCCTTATGTTTCAAATTTTCCAACTCAATGAGTCATAAACCAAAAGTTGGAGAATTTTAACAGATTTTCAAAAATGTAAGCCTCATCTTTCTATCTAACTTAGATCTTGAGTTATACTAATTTTTGTGTTTGTGCAGTGAAGATTTCTTGCCATTTTCAGAAGAAATCAGTTAGATTCTTTATGTTCCAAACTTTCCAACTCAAAGAGTTATATACCGAAAGATGGAGAATTTTATCAGCTTTTTAAAAATGAAAACCCCATCTTTCTACCTAACTTAGATCTTGAGTTAGACTAATTTTTGTGTTGGTGCAGTGAAGATTCCTTGCCATTTTTAGAAGAAATCAGTAAGATTCCTTATGTTCCAAATTTTCCAACTCATTGAGTCACATACCAAAAGATGGAGAATTTTATCAGCTTTTTAAAAATGTAAACCTCATCTTTCTATCTAACTTAGATCTTGAGTTATACTAATCTTTGTGTTGGTGCAGTGAAAATTTTTTGCCATTTTCCGAAGAAATCAGTAAGATTCCTTATGTTCCAACCTTTCCAACTCAAAGAGTCATATACCAAAAGATGAAGAATTTTATCAGATTTTTAAAAATGAAAACCTCATCTTTCTATCTAACTTAGATCTTGAGTTAGACTAATTTTTGTGTTGGTGCAGTCTTGCCATTTTCAGAAGAAATCAGTTAGATTCCTTATGTTCCAAATTTTCCAACTCAATGAGTCATATACCAAAAAATGTAGAATTTTAACAGATTTTCAAAAATGTAAGCCTCATCTTTCTATCTAACTTAGATCTTGAGTTATACTAATTTTTGTGTTTGTGCATTGAAGATTTCTTGCCATTTTCCGAAGAAATCAGTAAGATTCCTTATGTTCCAAACTTTCCAACTCAAAGAGTCATATACCGAAAGATGGAGAATTTTATCAGCTTTTTAAAAATGAAAACCCCATCTTTCTACCTAACTTAGATCTTGAGTTAGACTAATTTTTGTGTTGGTGCAGTCTTGCCATTTTCAGAAGAAATCAGTTAGATTCCTTATGTTCCAAACTTTCCAACTCAATGAGTCATAAACCAAAAAATGGAGAATTTTATCAGCTTTTTAAAAATGTAAACCTCATCTTTCTATCTAACGTAGATCTTGAGTTATACTAATTTTTGTGTTTGTGCAGTGAAGATTTCTTGCCATTTTCAGAAGAAATCAGTAAGATTCCTCATGTTCCAAACTTTCCAACTCAAAGAGTCATACACCAAAAGATGGAGAATTTTAACAGCTTTTTAAAAATGTAAGCCTCATCTTCCTATCTAACTTAGAACTTGAGTTATACTAATTTTTGTGTTTGTGCAGTGAAGATTCCTTGCCATTTTCAGAAGAAATCAGTAAGATTCCTTATGTTCCAAATTTTCCAACTCATTGAGTCACATACCAAAAGATGGAGAATTTTATCAGCTTTTTAAAAATGTAAACCTCATCTTTCTATCTAACTTAGATCTTGAGTTATACTAATCTTTGTGTTGGTGCAGTGAAAATTTTTTGCCATTTTCCGAAGAAATCAGTAAGATTCCTTATGTTCCAAC